>SOPF01015395.1:0-10291 GCA_012979155.1 Hypericum perforatum
CCACTATTGTATTGGACCGGAAAACCCAATAAGTGTTTTGAAGGGAAATAATATTTTTTTACGGGTAAAATATTTTTTTACGGGTAAAATATTTTTTTACGGTCGGCTACGAAATGGACATGTGTGAAATAGAAATGCTAAAGTACATGCCAACTTTGGTAATATATTGTTCTTTTTGGTCGGGAGGGGATTGTACTAAACAAGTGTCTTTCCTTTCTAAAAATCAAGTGTTTTCGCCCCTTCGGCTTCCATTTATAAATCCATTTTCTTCAAATTTTCAGATTATTAATTTCTTCTGTTGGTTGTAAAATTTTAAGTATTAGCTTCCTTGCAATTCTTACACTTGTCGGGAGAAGTGGGAACTTGGAACTGGTGGCTCTGAGGTTCCTGCCTCCCACTTTATAGTTTTCTTTAATGTATTTTAGTTCAAGTTTTGGAAATATGGGATTCCATATTCTGTTACCTTGTCCCAAGTCTTGAGAATATTATTTACCATTTGTAACTTATTCTGATAATAGATTATATCCATACGTGCAATTCAACAGTAAAGTTATAGTTAAAGTCATTTCTGGCTGCCGATTGTGTGATTTCATGGTGGACTCACTCTTTTGGAGTGTTATATCCCACGTGTGACATTTAAAAAAAGTTAATTAATTTGGGTATGAATCAGTGTGATTATGTAATTGACATATTCGTAGTTATGAGAGTGATGGGTTTGTTTATACATAAAAAAATTGTGTACATGAAATTTCAATAATCATAGTTGATCTTGTAGTTTATCAATGATTTCAGGTATCTCATATAAATATTAGTTAAATAAAAATAAACAAATTTTAACTGATATATTTTATTTTTATATGTTTATCACATTAAATTTTGAGTCATGATAAAAATTTCAAATACATTAAATTTTGACATTGAAGGAATTAATGCGCGATTAACGCATAATCACGCGTTAATCCTCCGTACACTTAACGAACAAATACGTTAATTAAAACACGACTTACTTGTTTTAGCGTGCTCCCGAAGGACCGTTGCGATGAGGTAGTGCTACCGGTCGGTTCATGATCACGAACGGATCGGATACGTGAACGGATTTCCACGAATGGCCTTGATCCGCAAATCTGAGACCTACATGGACTAATCCGAAATTTTCCCATTCTGAGAGTGGATAAAACGGTGGCAAAAATCACCTCTGATCCACAGCCTCTTCACCCTTTTATAGGGTAGCCCATGGGGTGCCACCTCACCCCTTAGAACGAGTAAGCTCCACATTTGCTTACTCATCATTCCAAGTGGTGTGCCACTTGAAAAAAGGCTACTAGGCTATGGGCTTTGTCTTTAACAAACCCAATAATGGGTGCTAAAAAATAAAAGTCCAACATCTCCCACTCACATATTATTGACCATAGTCAACAAAGTCTCATATATTTACTTAGCAAGGATTTTGTGCGACCAGCATACATCGAGTGTGGATAGCTAAACTCAAGAGCACTCACAATAGCCACATGAATTGTAGCATCTCGATATCCTCATTACGTACCGTATGCCTTATCCTAAGCCTCATCTCATATTCCATTATTATCACATGTGATTTCAAACAATTTATTTGTGTTTACTATTGTATTACACATAACACAATAGGTGCACCAGAACTACGAATCTCTGGAATATGATCGATGAAGAACCTTCTCCTTTATAAGTATTTCTTCTATCATGAAAATACCTGCTTTTCTAGTCAGCCTTGCCAGGTCAAATTATGAATCATGACCTTTTCATAGACTTTCTAAGCTAGCAACACAAAATCATACTTCTGAAATACGTCAAAGATCATAAGGATAGTGTCTCCGAAAACCAAGTTTTCGAAATTGGTCTTACACCAGGGAAATAGTAATCACTCTATGATTTCCCATCCATTGGTCGACTAAGCAAACATGGTACTATCCACATCCTATGATATTCATTTCTCCAAAAAGGAGCGCATGTGATACATAAATTAACATCATACTAGAGCATCAGCCTCGGTGTTTTACAAAACAACGGTCTTAGTTTACATAAAACTGCTCCAGGCTATCAAGACAGATTAATGATAAGTTCCACTTATTTCTTATCACTTGGATTTACATAAAATCCTATGCAGCAACAAATGCTAGCATTCATAAATCTTGCACTTTTAACAAGAACTTATCTTGTAGTTAAACAAGATGGCATCAACATTTTAGAACAGATACTCGATGTAATGATGTTCATAAAACTGCCTCATCTCAATAAGGAATCAACATATTGACTCCCACTGAGGTAAACACCCGTGTGAGTGTGCTACTTTTCTGTCTCACATGCATTCGTAAATGTTAATCAAAATAACATTCATAATTGTATTACTGATATAGTATCAAATTCCATTGAATAACAAATTCAATAGACACTATTTGAGCAAAAAAACAACTTATTCACAAATCCTGGGACCTTGATATTTCTCAAAATATCATAAGGTACTACCTAAGTTCTGTGATCTTATCTCACATAGATATGTGTTTCATGCTTACTTCTTCATATATAACAACTAAACATAATATATGTTTATTGGTTCATGTGGGATAGCTTTGGATAAATGGTTGAAGACTTTCTTTAACCATTTCATTTATTGCACAATGTTTACAAAAACCACAGACTCAGTTCTTATAACTAATTAGGAGATAGACACAAGTCTATTCATAGCTACTCCATGAGATAGCTTCTCCTAATGGCAAATAAATATATCCAAATATGAATATTCATATATTCACATCTCATGCCTAAATGGCATTAGCTTAATCCATGCTGTCAGGTCTTAACCAAAATGATTGAACTGCAATCATTTTCAAATACTTTATAACTTTCTTGACCAAAAAGTCAATGTGCTATGTTGACCAATGTCATAATCCATAACATTTGCTTAAAGGACATTCCTAACATCCTTTAGCTTATGAGGAATATCTGGACACAAGTCTTTACTCTAGAAAATGAATTTTTTAACTATTAGGGCACATAGGACTAATATCATCACTCTCCAATCGTTGACTTAAATGATTTCTCGAAATCTCAACTTCGAGTAGTAATGAATCACTTTTATATCTTTAAATTTCAAAGTTAGTCATAAACCACACTTTGATCTTGTAAAGATATTTCTAGTTAATTTCTACTACATATATCACTCACAAATGACGACAAACCTTTTCAGAGCATTTAGTGTGATTATCACAATACTCATCAATCAATTCGAAAAAATATATGATATATTTGTATTCTGATCGAATCATGAAATGACGAGTTTAACACTGAATCACATATAGATTGAGGCTACTTCACAAACTCTATGTTTGGTATCTCAATCTATGGATGCAACTCTCTGGTCAAACCATATGAATTTCTCCATCCAATTCTCCACTGAGAAATGCAGTCATTACATCTATTAGATGTAGCTCTAGATCAGGTAAGTCATTATAGCCAAAAAAATCCAACAGTCAGAAATCTCACAACAATTTAGAATGACTCCTTATAGTCAACTCTTTCATGTTATATGATACTATTGAAAGTCAAGCAAGACTATTTATGCTTAATCTTGAGAATTCATTAATTCTCAAAATGTGCCCCTATAGACAGGTCAACATCAAACTAGTTTTCAAACATAGTTTGGTCTTATCTATTCATCTATTGCATTAACTAATTCATTCTAACTGAGAACTAACAAGGCATCCAAAATCATCTTATGTTCATTCTCATCTTATAAGATTTGCTAAAAGAAGTATCACTTGTATCTTTATACAAGAAAACATTTTTCATGCTTTCAACCTTTAGTCGTTGGCATGGAAAAACTTATTCTTTTAGCTTTATGAATTCCAGTTTTTGATAAATATCTCACATATCCATTGTAACTAGAATTCATATCATGTAGAAGTTTTATTCCAAACTCCCACTGAAGTTTAGAATCCTACTCCTTCTAAGCCATAGATCTCACATACTCCCACTGAGATGAAGATCATTGGGATAATGAACTTTCAGATCAACTAGAGGTAGTTAAACATATTTTCCTCCTCCATAAAATCCTCCCACTAGGAAAGAGTGATCCAGATGATCTTAACTTATCAGTTTCATACAAGGTGGGTCACAGCTCACCTATTTCAATTTTGAAAAAACTTATTTTTCAAAAAATATTATGTAGTTCAAATGATCACTTTTCTATTTGATTTGTTTACTTTCGAACATGTATCAACTTATTTGATATTTGTAAGCATTTCACAAAGATATTCTTTGTAAGATACTCACACAAATGGACGCAAGATGATCTACTCTCACAATTTTGACCACATAATTCAGAATGAATTTAATACAATTAACGAATAAATCTAGTTATTTTGTGGATAGATCTCATAACTATTTTTCTATTTTAGATGCGTTCACATATAGGTAAATTCGGTCTTTACCAAATTACCTTTTAGTCCTACTTTAGTTGGAAAATTATGTGTTCTTGACCAACACAGTCCATTCTAGAATAACATAATTTGACATCAACTTCTGACGTTAAGTTATGAATGCAGAAAAATAATTACAATGTAGAACACATAGATCAACATTCAAAATGAGAATCTATTTACTAATAACTATCGTAAATAAAGACTTATCCAGAATTCTACTCAACATATTGTACTCAACTACCTACCAGAAACTAAGAACCTTTTAAACTTGAACGAACATGGAGTATATAACATGTCATGTAGAAGCAAAATTTACTGACACAATCTGTTTATATCAATTCTTTCAACTCTTACTCATGTATATAAACCAATATTGATGGAACTTACTCCAATCAATGCTTCTTGGGATTCAACAAAGATTTCACAAATCTTTGTCACATGGTCTGTCTCAGCTGAATCAATCACTTAATTGATATTCAGTTTGAAGAATATATCTAGACAAATTTAATCCACTCAAAGTGAACTAAATGAATGCCTTAGCAATGCAACTTATTGCAAAATGTCATATCTTCAGACAGTTAAAATATTTCTTCTCAAAAATATTAGACCTTTAAATTCTCCTACCCTCAGAACTTTTCTTTTGGGTTTAGTTCATTTAGTTCTTACTCTTTTGTTTCTTAACTATTCCATTTGCCTCAAACAGTTTCGATCAATCTTATTATTGCTCCCACTAGAACAAACTCAAGTAAAATACACTTTAGGATGGACTTTGATCACTAAAAGACAATTCTCTTTAAGCTCAAGGTGACAACTCACATGATATGCCGTAATGTTATCAACATACATTTGGGCCATTCATATGATCAAAACTTGTAGGCATGGAATAATTATTATGCTTAATATTTAAGCATATAACCAGCCTAAGCTAGCTTGTTGATTGCAATAAATATCTTACATAAAGACATTACCATTAAACAATCAACACATAAATTGAGCATATTCTCATATTGGACCACAATCATAATCATAGTCTATAGAACCTAATGTTCTTTCAGTACATAGCTATTCATATAGCTTAAAGAAAATTATGAGAGATACATTGTATGTAAAGAATTACATCAATAATACAAAATAATTTACTATGCTTTATAACTCTGAATGATTAAAGTCCTTGACTATCTCAGATTTGAAGTAGGTCACAGGTATGTTTCCCCTCACAACTCCGAGAGGTAATCTCAAACCCTAATCATTCTAAGTTCTTTGATAGTAAATACAAGTGGATCTTTCTTATGGTAATAATCATGTTATTAAATAAACAATTTATTTAATCAAGATAACATATATCTGCATGATAAATAACCATGAAAAATACACGAAGTTCTAAACACAAATGTTTAAGGACTTTCAACAAGACTTAACAAAAAAATTTAAATGATTTACGTAAAATAAGGAGGGTCTAAAGATTACATGACTTGGATTGGCACGGATCCAATGATCCAAAGGCACAAGGATAAGGGAATTTGCAATCAAATTCCCAAATTGAAAAGTGACATACACATCGTCAACTTTGCAAGTTCTTTTGAGCATTAGAAGAAAATTTTCACAAAAATCCACTTTTTATGCTCAATTATCCAACTAGACGCTACTAAATGCCTTTAAACGTGCCATGTCCAAAAATAAAAAATTTTCATAATTTTCTCATCTTCATCAATACTAGAAGATGTTTGAACATTTTTGCGCCAATACTCTTCTTCAGTCATTACCTCCGGCTCAGACACACATATGTATCCTATTGTGAACAGAAGTCAAGTTTACTTTCATTGACTTCATGCAATTCTTATATTTCTATAACCAGATACAACACATCAATATCTAGCTATTTGTGTTGCGTCTAATCATAACACGTGCTAAACGTAAAGCACTCAAGAATTTTCTCAAAAAGATATCATCGCAAACTTGCAACTCAATGCAAAAGCTTTAGGATAAATACTCACATTTTCTCAAGCTATGATCAAAAAACTTATTTTTCAATAAAAAATGATAATGTCTTATACTAAGAATTTATTCACAATCGAGTTATAATACGTAATTGATAAGTCATGTTATTTTACATATTTTTATCGATACATATACCTCAAAAAATATTTTTCGGACATATCCGAAAAAATTAGGTTTGTCAAAAATTATCTTAATAATTTTCTAAACCAAACCTAATTAAAAGATTGACTTAAAATCTTTTAGGTAATTGAATAAAATCTAATTTTATTCAATAATGCTCATATAATTTTCAAGTCCATATGACTCGAAATCAAACATAATTAAAAAATACACATATTTTTCAATCCTATTTAATGTCCAAAATTAAATACATCTAATTTTGAACAACCAATAAATATATTTTAAAACCAATCTAAAATATATTTAAGTTCTTAAAATTATTAAAAAAAAATTAAAAACTTAATTTAGGAATTAATCTGTAATTTTTAAAATTTTAATTAAATAAAAACTGATTTTATTCAACCAAAATACCAAAATTCTATCCAAATAACCAATTTTGACTCAGAGTCAAAATTGAACCAAAATCGGACTGATCGAACCATTAAACCAGTTCAATTCGACCAGTTCAATTCAAAATCGACCCGGGGTATAATTATTTGCAAAAATCGCGAATTTACAATTTTGCCCCTCTCACAATTTTCTTTCCCCTCCTCTCTCTCTCTCCCCGACAAAGACAAAAAAATAGATCGCCGGCCACCCACTTCAACCGCGCACTCACGGCGGCGAGGTAGTTGCCAAAACTGGTTGGGCTCGACTCGCCATCGCATCCCGAACACAATGGTACAAGCCTCGAGATCTGTCACTCCTCCATTCGGCTTCTCCATTGCATTTTCTTCTCCGACATCCGGCAAGTAGAAGTCATCGAAAAACCAATACTGACGATGAAACTCGAGGAAATCACAACCAAGAATCGTTGGGGAGTTGTCGGAGAGTCAATTCTGACCATTTAAAGGTACTAAAACCATCGAAAAAAGGTCGGATTGTGTTGGTTGAGAATTGGGGAAAAAATCGCCAATTTAGGGTTCCTCTAGATGGTTAAAAATGGCAAATTACAAAAAAAATCTAAGAGGTTCACACGTTCGCAGCACGAGGACAAGCCACATTATCTGCGAAAAACAAATTTCAATTCAGTACCAAGGCTTTCGCGCGTGCGAGAAAAAAGGACAAATCCTTTATCCGTGCCAGAGGCAAATTACAATTTAATCACCAGATTGTAAATCGAATTACAAATAAAGGAAACAGGTTGCAATTTGCACCAAAATTCACATTGAACACAATTTCGGGATTAAATATTCACAATTAAATTTGATTCCATGCATCATACAACGACCAGAACAAAACCTAAGCTCGCTCTGATACCAATTGAAGGAATTAATGTGCGATTAATGCATAATCACGCATTAATCCTCCGTACAATTAACGAACAAGTATGTTAATTAAAATATGACTTACTTGTTATAGCGTACTCCCAAAGGACCGTTGCGACGAGGTAGTGCTACTGGTCGGTTCACGATCACGAATGGATCGGATACGTGAACGAATTTCCACGAATGGCCTTGATCTGCAAATCTGAGACCTACAAGGACTAATCCAAATTTTTCCCATTCTGAGAGTTGATGTGATCTCGGCAGGAGAAACACGATTTGCACGTATCTATTGTTGTCTAGAATGGATGAGATTTCAAACCCACAAACTGGACCAGTAAGAACCTCCACAAAAGAGCCTCAACCCAAGCCATGAACAATCTGAGAACTCCAAGCCACGTCGAATCATGCCAGAAACGAGGATGGCAACTCGCTTGATAAGTGAAAGATCGTTCAAGCTAAACGACACACAAGCTTAGGCAAGAACACAACGAGTATCTAAACTCTCAATTAGCCAAAAGCTAAGTTATATCTCGAAATTATTGTGAATGGTCTGCTTATTAATGAATGAGGATGCCTCTTTATATAGGCTCCAAAGTCTTACAATTTTCTAATCAAAACTAACTCGTACTCCTAAACCAAAACGAAATTCCTAAAGAAACAAACCAAAAATCAGTTGGAACAACTCCTAAAAAGTAGGAGTTTGGCTAAACATCAACTTCTAAAAATTAGGAGTTTGTCTAGAATTGAAATACTAAAACAACTTAGAATTCTACTCCTTTAGGAAGTCTAAAATGTTTGTCTTACTTCAATAACATGCATGGGCTTTGTATGGGCTCTAATCACGTCCAAAATAGCTCCTTGTACGTCCATGGGCTGGCTTGCATCAACTTGAGTCCAAAAGCTTTGAATGAATCCATTGAGTTCAGTTTGAAGCTTCTTGACTCTTGCTCTTATAATCGGTCTAATTGGAGCTCGAACCAGACTTTATTCCTCCTTTTGATCTTGTAGCATAATGGCCCATCAGATTCATATCATTCCCCTCCTCTTGAAAGGGATTTGTCCTCAAATCCTTGCATACACCATGCATTCTCATATGAATAATATTGCTGGAACAAGGTTTAATCTTTGAATGTCGTGGCGGTACTTGATATCTCCCACTCCAACTGAATAAATACTTTGAGCATAAAAAGTAGGATGTCATCTCCAATCGGAAAGCCAAGAACATACTTGTTCGCACAAACCTTTCTTCAAACCTCAGATTATTCCATAAGTTGAGCAATATTGATTCTCCAACATAAACATACTTGTCAACTCCTAAGAAGTCAATATGATCAACATGTTCAATAACAAAATCTGGAGACATGTAAGTTATGAGTTGAATCTCTTCCTTGTCAATACCAACAACATGTTCGTCATGTTCTTCAACAGTAGTAACTATGTGCTTCCTCATATGCACAACTTCCACAACTTCAGATTCATCAAATAAATCTCTCAAGTAGAGAAGTGACATATCATGCTCATCAAAACCATCTCCATCAAATAAATCATTGGAAAACTCATCAAACTCTTCCCATGTCAAAACATCTTCAATAATCTGATCAGAAGTAATGTCAATATCAGAACAATATACCTCCTCCTCAATTTCACACTTAGCTTGAAAGATGTTCTCATGATGTGCTTCACCAGCCTTCTTTAAATGCAATTCAGCTAATCTAACCAGATCAGCTTTCAATTCTTCCCAATGGTCATCTCTTCTTTGCCTTGCCTCTATAGGTTGGCGATCAATCCTCATCCTCCTAAGACTCCTTGTAGAGCCTACATCTTCATCTTGATTAGATTCATCTCTACTTGGCCCTCCAATAGGTGCTCTACTCCTTTGTGCATGAAGTCTACCTCTTGGTTGTTGCCTTGTGCGAGAGTTCGCTATTGCATCCATGCGTTGGCACAATGGCTTAATCTCCGCTATTTGTTGGCACTTTCCTACTAAGGCCTCCTCAAACACCTTCAAATCAACGTTGCCTAAAGTTTGGCCTTCCTGAAACATGTTGCTTTTTTTTCATTTTCTATTTCTCTCTCTCTCTTTTTTTTCATTTTTTTCTTTTTTTTCACTCAGAATACAAAAGTAACAAAGTAAAAACGTAAATTAAAGGATAGATAGCCTAAACAATAAGCCATAGCTCTGATACTAACTGATGTGATCTCGACAGGAGAAACACGATTTGCACGGATCTATTATTGTCTAGAATGGATGAGATTTTGAACCCACGAACTGGACCAGTAAGAACCTCGGCAAAAGAGCCTCAACCCAAGCCACGAACAATCTGAGAACTCCAAGCCACGTCGAATCATGCCATAAATGAGGATAGCAACTCGCTTGATAAGTGAAAGATCGTTCAAGCTAAACGACACACA
>SOPF01015402.1:0-11924 GCA_012979155.1 Hypericum perforatum
GTTTTTACATTTTGAAGTTCTTTATCTTTGCTTAAAGTGAATATGTGTATAAGTTGAGGAGTGACAACTTGATTTTAAGCATATTCATTTGTTCATGGTTTATTCTTGGATCATTAGTGATAGCTTGATTCGTGTCAATTCTTGTCTTTGTTATTCAATATTGTGAACAACTTGAGATTAACAACCTTAGGTTCTTGCAATATTAAAATCCGTAGTTAGCATTTTCAACATCCATAATTTGATTCACTTAGCTTAATATTTTGATTACATAATTCAATACTTAGCAACTAATTCAATTTTTCCCTGTGGAGACAACTTGACTTATCACTTTACTACTTGTTGTGATCGTGTACTCTTGCATGCATCATTTAGAACCATATTTGGACGCATCAATTTTTTGGCGCCATTGCCGGGGAAAGATTTGAATTTATTCTCATTAATATTGGATATATTGTTCAAGATTTTGAGACTAAGCTTTGTACACTAATTTTTTATCCCTACGCTTGATCTTGTTTGTTAAGTGCAGTAATAGTACAGGAAGTGTATGCCCGTTACCCATCGAGACAACCAACCTCTCTAAGAGTACGATCCTGAGATTGAACACACTTTTCATCAAACGAGGAACCAGCTCAAGAGAGTGATGGCTGATCGACAGGTAATTAATGCACCCGCGGCCATGAGGAACAAATCACATCCAAGGCTTATTGACCTCTGGTCAAGCATAGACTATCCGGTCGTGGAAGCAAATAATTTTGAGATAAAAAGTAACCTCCTCAACATGGTGCAACAAGACCAATTTGGAGGATATCCATCCGAAAAACCTGCTAAGCACATTCAACGATTTAAAGACCATTGCTCGATAGTCAAGTATAATGGTGTCTCGCCAGATGCCATTAAACTTAGATTGTTCAAGTATAGTCTAAAAGATGATGCTAGAGAGTGGGTAGATTCATTTCCTACTTGCACTTTCACCACGTGGGAGGAGCTAGCTGACAAGTTTCTTACAAAATATTATCCTCCAGGTAAGACCACTCAACTCCGTAATAAAATTTCTCATTTTAAGCAACAGGGTGGCGAATCTCTGCACGAAGCTTGGCATCGCTTTAAGGGACTACTTCGCGATTGCCCACACCATCAAATGCCGAATTGGATGCTTATCCAAACTTTCTACAATGGATGTGAACCGTAAATCCGAGTTAACTTAGATGCCGCTGCTGGAGGTAATTTGTCCGATAAGGAAGAAGCTGATGGTCTCCAAATTATTGAAGCCATGGCCACCAACAACCATGAGTGGGGGGATCGAATCGAGAGGAGAAAAGTTGCTAGTGTGTAAGATAGCGGTGAAGTAGCAGCACTAAAGGCACAAGTCGCAGCACTCACGCAAATGTTCCAAAGTTCCATGACATCACAAGCATCATCATCTTCTCAGGTATGTGAAATTTGTACCGGACCACATGGTACGGATGCTTGCTCCTTAATTGCTGAACCTATAAATTTTGTGGGAAATGCCAACTGGAATAATGATCCATATTCCAACACTTATAACCCTGGTTGGAGAAACCATCCAAACTTTTTTTGGAAGAACAATGTAGGACAGCAGGTACCCCAACAGCCGAGACCACCTTTTGGAGGAGGGAATGTACAAGGTCCTCCACCTCAGCAATATCAGCCATACTAACAAAGATGGCAACCACGAGCACCACTACCACAAGATGCTTGAAGTGAGGACAAATTATGGAAGCAAGTGTTAAGTCACGAGGCAACAATCCAGAACTTGGAAGTGCAAATCATCTAACTCGCATCGTAACTAAATACAAGACAGCCAGGCTCGCTTCCAAGCAACACCGAGCTACCGCCAAGCAACCAACAACAATGCAAGGCCATTACTACCAGAAGTGGCCTCGATTTAGGAAAGAATATGGTGACTCCAGTAGCCAAGCCATCAACTAAGCCAATAAGCGAGGAAGAAGAAGAACTACGAGTAACTCCTACCGTAGTAGCTAAGGAAAAACCCGTAGAGGAAATTACCAAGTCAAAACCAGAAAGAGTGTATCCTCCCCTACCATTTCCACAAAGGGTGAATAAGCAAGCTTAACATCCAAGCTACCAGAAGTTCCTGGAGCTCTTCAAAAATCTACATATCAACATTCCACTCCTTGACGCATTCGAGTAAATGCCCACCTACCGAAAATGGATCAAGGAGTTCATTTCAAAGAAGAGGAACATTGATGATTTTGAAGTCATCCCATTGACAAGAGGTTGTAGTACAGTCCTGAGCCAGGAGCTACCTCAGAAAATGAAAGATCCCGAAAGTTTCACCATTCTATGCACCATTAGCGATCAAATCTTCAAAAAAGCACTTATTGATCTCGGCTCTAGTATTAAACTTATGCCTTTTTCAATTTTCAGGAGGCTTGGATTAGGAGACATGAAATCAACATCGATAGTTCTCCAATTTGCAGATCATTTGGTAACAAGACCAAAAGGGATAGTGGAGAATATACTGGTAAAAGTTGACACTTTGATTTTCCCTGTAGACTTCATTGTGATGGAGATGGAGGAAGATCGTGATGTGCCACTTTTCCTTGGTCGACCATTCTTGGCCACCGGCAAAACAAGCATTGATGTAGAAAAAGGTGAGCTCCGCTTTAAGGTATGCGATGATGAAGTGGTGTTTAATGTTTTTGAAGCTGCCAAGTACCCAGCGGTGGAAGATGATTATTATCGGATCGATGTGGTGGACGAACTTGTTACTGAAACAAAAGAAGATCAAGTAAAGGAGGATGCATACGACGATGATGAAAGTATGGAGGAATCTGGAGAAATGGTGTCATGGATTCAATTGGCAGAATCGTTGGAACTCAATGATACACCAAGGCCTAAGCATCAGTTATCAATTGTTGCACCACCAGACTTAGAGCTCAAGCCGCTTCCTGCTTATCTCAAGTATGCTTATTTGGATGATACACACAAGCTGCCAATAATCTTTTCCGCCTCTTTGGATGAGAATCAAGAAAAACAGCTACTCAAGGTGATAACTGAGCACAAGGAAGCCATCGGATAGACACTTGGGGACATCAAGGGAATCAGTCCCTCGTTATGCCAGCATAAGATCATCCTCGAAGATGACTTTAGTCCAACCGTGAAAGCTCAAAGAAGGCTCAATCCAAAGCTCAAGGAGGTGGTCAGGAAAGAAGCCATTAAGTAGCTCGACGCCAACATCATTTATCCCATTTTAGATTCAAAGTGGGTGAGTCCGACTCAATGTGTCCCGAAGAAAGGAGGAATCACGGTGGTCTCCAATGTGGATAATAAGCTCATCCCAACAAGAATGGTGGTGGGCCAGAGAGTTTGTATCGACTTCTGGAAGCTTAATAAGGCCACTCGGAAAGACCACTTCCCGCTACCCTTCATTGATCAGATGTTAGACCGATTGGCAGGTCATGCTTTCTACTGCTTCCTAGATGGCTACTCAGGGTATCTTCAGATTGCCATTGCACCAGAAGATCAGGAGAAGACTATCTTCACTTGTCCCTATGCTACATTTGCTTTTTGTAGAATACCATTTAGATTATGTAATGCACCCGCCACTTTTCAGCGATGCATAATGGCCATTTTCTCGGACATGGTGGAGAGACAAATTGAGATCTTCATGGACGACTTCTCAATGTTCGGAGATTCTTATGAAAAATGCTTATCGTATTTGAGAAAGGTGCTTGAACGTTGTAAGGAGACGCACCTGGTTCTTAACTGGGAAAAGTACCACTTCATGGTGACAGAGGGTGTGGTCCTTGGCCATAAAGTCTCAAGCAAGGGGTTGGAAGTAGATAAGGCTAAATTAGAGGTTATTGACAAGTTACCACCCCCACTTACCGTCAAAGGAGTATGAAGTTTTCTGGGCCACGCTGGTTTCTATCGGCATTTTATCAAGGATTTCTCAAAAATCACCAAGCCCCTCTACAGGTTACTTGAGAAGGATGTGCCATTCGTTTTTGACGAAGCATGCCAAGCAACTTTTACTACACTAAAAAAGGCACTCGTATCTGCACCAATGATTATATCTCCAGATTGGATGCTCCCATTCGAAATTATGTGCGATGCAAGCAATTTTGCTATTAGAGCTATCCTTGGTCAAAAGAAGACCATGGGTTTTCATGCCATTTACTATGTGAGTCGCACACTAGACGATGCTCAGGTCAACTACGCAACAATGGAAAAGGAATTCCTTGCTGTGATTTTTGCACTTGACAAGTTCCGAGCTTACTTGCTTGGTAGTAAGGTGACAGTGTACGCAGATCATGCTACCATCCGTTACCTCTTCAACAAGAAGGATGCTAAGCCAAGACTCATCAAATGGATTCTTCTTCTACAAGAGTTTGACATAGAGATTCGTGATCAAAAAGGCACAGACAACCCAGTGGCGGATCATCTTTCCTGACTCGACAATCCGGTGGTAACATTTTCTTCTCCTATCAATGAATTTTTTCCTGATGAACAACTGTATGCATTAGATATTATTTATATCCCATGGTACGCTGATTTTGTCAATTATCTTGTGAGTAACATTTTGCCTTTTAACCTTCCTTCTGAAAAGAAGAATAGATTTTTGCGAGATGTCAGGAGCTACATTGGGATGAACCATATTTGTTCAAGATAGGAAAAGATCAATTGCTACGGAGGTGTGTGCCACAAGAAGAGCAAGAGCTCGTTCTTCACCATTGCCATAGTTCCCCCTATGTCGATCATTTTGCAGGAGAGCACATGGCATTCAAGGTGCTACAAAGTGGTTTTTTTGGCCAACGCTTTTTAAGGATGCTGCGGAATTTGTCAAAAGGTGTGATCATTGCCAACGAACAGGTAACATATCCCGTCGTCATGAAATGCCGCAACAAGGAATAATGGAAGTAGAAATCTTTGATGTATGGGGTATTGACTTCATGGGACCATTCGTGCCATCCGATCGTAATTTATACATCCTTTTGGCAGTTGATTATGTTTCTAAGTGGATTGAGGCTGTGGCCCTCCCGACTAATGATGCTAAAGTGGTGACCAAATTTTTGCAGAGAAATATTTTCTGCAGGTTCGAAACTTCGTGAGTGATCATAAGCGATGGTGGAAAACATTTTCGTAACAATTTACTTGCCAATGCATTGGCAAGGTATGGAGTCACACATAAAATTGCAACAGCATATCACCCTCAGACCAGTGGACAAGTTGAAGTGTCCAACCACGAGATTAAACAAATTCTGGAGGTTATAGTGAATCCTTTACGAAAGGATTGGTCTAGCAAGTTAGATGATGCACTATAGGCATACCGGACAGCGTACAAAACTCCAATTGGAATGTCGCCATACCAGCTTATCTACGGGAAAGCATGTCACCTTCCAGTGGAGTTGGAACATAAGGCATATTGGGCCTTACGACGTATCAACCTGGATCTTGAGAAGGCTGGTCAGAAAAGAATGTTACAACTCGATGCCATGGATGAGTTCAGACTAGGAGCCTTCGAGAATGCACGACTTTACAAGGAACATACCAAGAAGTTGCATGATAAGAAGATCCTTCATCGTGAATTTTTGGTAGGTCAGCAGGTGTTATTGTACAACTCATGTTTGAAACTTTTTCCAGGAAAACTCAAGTCTTGATAGACCGGACCATACACAGTCATTGTCATTTCACCTCACGGAGCAATCCAGATTCGAAATCCAGATACAAATGAAGAATTTAAGGTAAACAGACAATGCTTGAAGGTATACCTAGGTGACCATTTTAATCCAGATGAGTCTCACACGGACCTAGCAGACCCATCTCCGTAAAGAATTTACCATCGTCAAGCTAACGACGTTAACTTAGAAATACCTCTAATTTTTCTTATTTTTCTCTTATTTCGTGTCACTCGTCCAAGTTTTCTTGAGTTTGTGGATTTATAGGGAAATGTTTATAGTGTCACCCTCGCAAAAAGATTTTCGTATTTTATTTCATGATTTGTAGGATCAGGAAGATCGAAATGGGCCATTTTCGATAAAGAACAAAGGAAAAATGGGCTTGTAGTGACCGCTATACTCTGTAGCGATTGATACAACGCCAGAATTCAAACTATAGCAACCGCTAGAACTTGTAGCGATCGCTATAACCTCAATTTTCAGCCTCTAGCAATCGCTACAGATTATAGCGGTCGTTACAACCCTGACTCAGACGCAATAAAACAGCCCCAAACACCCAATTTCCCATTCCAAACCCTAAATCCCTAATTTCCCTCCTCCTCACAATTCCGACCCTCCTCTCCTCAGCCTCTAATCCGGCCCCCGACTATGCACCACCGTACCACGCCATCACTAACCTCTTGCACGAAGACCCACCTCCAACGATGCCTCCCAAGCGCTCCACCACGAACCCAGGTTTGACTTCTTCCGCCCCAGCCACCAAGTGCACCCGAAATCTGCCCCGAGCACTATCTCCGCCTCGAGTTGACATGCATGCTCAATACGGTGCCCCTTTCTCTATCATTTTCGAGGTAGAAGGGGCCAGGTACACTAGATACTCGTCTCTCCCTTCGTATCTTCAATCCAAGATTTGTTAGGATGATATGGAGTCATTAGGCATTGCGGATGATTTGCGTGCTAGTTTAGACATCCTAGGGTGGCACTACTTTGCGGATAACTCTGTGCCTCAAAGAGATGATGTTAATTTAGAGTTTTACTGCACTTTGACTATACCACCGGATCATCGCTCTTTTAGTGCTTGTGTTTTTGGTAGGGCATTCACTATTTCAGAACACTTATTTCAAGAACTTTTTCACACCAGACAGGGTACAGGTATCATTGATTTTGCCACTAACGATGCCACTATGTGTATAGATAGTGAATGGCATGACCTCACTGGGTTTTCGCTATTCAAATCCCAGTTATCTTCTGCGCTCCTTAAGGAGCCTCATATCATTGTGCTGCATCAGTTTATGTGTCCAGCATGGTTTGGTACTAGCAAGGATAACCGAGTCACTAAAAGCCAGCTATATGCTTTAGCGTGCATGCGTTATAACCGCCCCTATAGCACCTTTGATTTGGTTGTTGATGTGCTGTGGCAGTTCTTAAGAACCAAGCATCCTGCTCATTTTTACCTTGGACATCTTATCATGATCTTTGCTAGGAACTTTTGTCCAAGTAGGTTCGAAGAGGTACCGCCATGCCATTGCCTTTTGATTGATGGGTCCTGATTAACCTAGTAGGGATTGGCTGACGAGGTTGAGCGGGATAGAGAATACACCTACATGTTCACCGAGTGGAGCGAGTGCGAAGCTGTCAAGAAGAAATTGAGAGATGATAATGAAGTACCACCTCTACAGCAACAGCTTGAGCTTCAGGACCTGGCCAACCGATTCAGAGAGCTAGAGATTTAGGTCCAGCAGCTCGCGACTACTCAGACCTCTCAGTACGAGGATATTCGTGCTCAACTAACTACAATACACGAGGAAAATGCTTCCAACTGGGCCTGGCCTCGCTCTCACCTCGCCGGTCTCCCACCTCCCTCTCCTCCTCACCAGTGATCAGGTCGTTTATTTCTTTTCCTTGTTTTATTTTACTTTTATGTTGAGTCTTTGTGATTGTTTGTGTTTGCCTTTCACACATTGAGGACAATGTGTCCACTAATTGTAGGGGTGCAAGTCCTTGTGTCATGTGTATTTTGTGTGTTGATCTTGCTGTGCTTTGTGTTGATTTTGCTATGCCTCATGTTGATCTTGCTGTGTCTTTTGTTTTTTTTATTTTCGTTATTTGCATGTGATTGAGTCTGTTATGTATGTGATGTGTGTTTTTGATTGAAGTGTTAGAGTCTTGTGCAAGTGATGAAGAAAAATCGCTAAATTTGAAACTAGACAAACCTTGAGTCATGCTAAGAATCACATTTGAGAGAATTGTGTAGGATTTCATAGCAACCTCACTCTTGATCGTTTAGACTAGTAATTGAGTCACTTAGGCTAGACTGAGGAGTTGACAAAGAAAACCTTGTGAGAACTTGAGCCGAAAGAAGGATAACCATCCTATTTTATTCATGAGGTGCCTATGTGTTTCAAGTAATGAGAGTGTTTGATGATTACTCATGCATTGGTTGATAAGAAAGATTGTGTCGAGGGCATTTTTGATATGAACCTAGGAGCTTTAGAGCCAAAATCCTTACAAAATCCCTTGCTAACCCAACTTGAGCTTAAAGACTTATTTTTGAAATACTATATGTAAGCCACATTATAAGCCATATTGACCATTCCCTACCTTTGACTATCCATCCGAGGATACTTTAGGATTATATATTTTGAGAAAATGATGTAAGGGTACATATAGTAGTATTGTTGGGAGGGATAATTGATTGGGTTCATGGGTAGTTTAAGACCAAGGCAAAAATGTATAAATATGACTTGTGAAAAAAAAGAACCACCTTGTGCTTGTGAAAAGAAAAGAAAAGGAAAAATTGGAAAAATGAAAAGAAAAAGAAAATGGAAAGATGGAAAAGCAAGAAAAGAAAAATCAAAGGGAAAGTGAAAAGAAAAAAAGAAAAAGTGAGCATAAAAGTCAAGAAAAGCACAAGGTGGAAAATAAGCAAAGTCAGAAAATTGGTCTGTAGGATTGGTTTACATCGGGATAAGTGTTTTAGATATAAGGTGAGATTTATAGAATAGCCGAGAGTTAGCACATTTTTGTATAGCTCCTCGGATTGGGTGGTTTAGCTACTTCCCATACATATTCTTCACCTTTACCCGAAGCCCTGTTACAACCGAGTAAAGTCCCTCATATGACATGATTGATCTTGTTTGACTATGTGTGAGTATGATGTCTAACATTTTTAGACCTTGAGCATGTAGGCGAGTGATAGGATAGATACCTACCATATATGAGTGAGCTTAAAATTTATGCTATCTTCTGAGTGGTCGACTCCTTAGTCTAGAATTCGTGATGATAATACAAGGTTAAAAGATTGAGAGTGAGTTGTCTATGTGATTTATACTCATGATGCTTAGGTGTGTGACTTGTGTGATCTTGAGGTGAGTTGCGTGACAATGGGTTGAAACTTTGCAGATCTTCTGATACCTTTGCTTGAGGACAAGCAAAGAAGTAAGTGTGAAGATGTGATGTACGTGTAAACGTACATGTTTTTGGGCATATTTATCATATCATTCGATCATGTTTTTAGTCATTTTGTTTATGATTAGTGTAGCGTTAGTTGTATTTTGATGTTCAGTCGAGAATTCGGATCTTTGTCGGTGTTATTTATGTTTTGAAAGAATCGGAGCAGGCGACCAGTCGTTCAAGAAGGGAAGAAAAGCTGAAGAACGTGGTGTAGCGGTCGCTACACTTTGTAGCGCTTGCTAGTTTCGAGCGACCAATTTTCCCTGATTTTCTGTAGCGGTCGCTACACCCCTGATTTTTGTCCTGTAGTGGTCGCTACAAAGTGTAACGGTCATTACACATGCTGCAGAAGTTAAGAAAAGCTGCAAACCGAAAGCAAACCACTTGCAACCTCAATTTGATCAACTTGCAGCCAATTTTGTTGATCCAAGACAGCTCAATCCCCTCTAGCAAGCACATTGGAGTGGCTATAAATAGAGGAGGCAATCCAAGGGAGAAGGCATTGGAGTCCAAGGAGTAGAATAGGCAAAATCATATTTGTAGACTTCAATCTTAGCTTATATTCATTTTATTGCTTTTGTGAAGAACAAAGGTTGTATTCAACATCCAGATTCATTAATCAAAGAGGTACCTTTGTTCCATTTGCATTAGATTTTGTTTTTACATTTTGAAGTTCTTTATCTTTGCTTAAAGTGAATATGTGCATAAGTTGAGGAGTGACAACTTGATTTTAAACATATTTATTTGTTCATGGTTGATTCTTGGATCATTAGTGACAGCTTGATTCGGGTCAATTCTTGTCTTTGTTATTCGATATTGTGAACAACTTGAGATTGACAACCTTAGGTTCTTGCAATATTAAAATCCGTAATTAGCATTTTCAACATCCATAATTTGATTCACTTAGCTTAAGATTTTGATTACATAATTCAGTACTTAGTAACTAATTCGATTTTTCCCTGTGGAGACGACTTGACTTATCACTTTACTACTTGTTGCGATCGTGTACTCTTGCACGCATCATTTAGAACCATATTTGGACACATCACCAAGTCTCAAAATGGTTAAAAATGGCCAGATTGATTGAAAGTGTGATTTGGGGAAAAAATCGTGATTTTAGGGTTCTCTGGAATAGGGATTTTGGCAAAATTATAGTTTAATCCTAAGGACTTCACGCGTTTGCAGCACAAGGACGAGCCACAGTAGCCGTGAAAAACAAATTTTATTTCAGTACCAAGGCTTTCGTGCGTGCGCAGAAAAGGACAATTCCCTTTCATGCGTGAAAACCAAATTTCAATTCAGTCCCCTGGTTGTAAATCTAATTATAATTAAGGGAAACAGAATGCAATTTTCACCAAAATTACATTAAACATGATTTTGGGATAAATAATCACAATTAAATTTGATTCCAAGCATCATACAACGACCAGAACAAAACCTAAACTCGCTCTGATACCAATTGAAGGATTTGGCACGTAATTAACACATAATTATGAGTTGATCCTTCGTACAATTAACCGACAAATTTGTTAATTAAAACAAGACTTACTTGTTGTAGGATGCTTCCGCAGGACCGCCACGACGAGGTATTGCTACTGGTCGGTTCACGATCACGAACAGATCGGATACGTGAACATTTTTCCATGAATGGCCTCGCTGCACAAGTTCTAAGACCTACAGAGACTAAAATGAATTTTGTCCCTCTGTGTGTGGATATGTCTCGCTGAAAATTGCCTCTTGGTCACCTGCTTCTTTTCCCTTTTATAGGGATGCCCTTGTCTAGCCACCTCATCACTTAAGATGAGTAAGCACCACATTTTTGCTTAGTCACCTTTCCAAGTGTCAAACACTTAGAAAGGCTGTTGGGCTAGCCTTTTACCAATTGGGCTTAGACTTTAACAAGCCTAATAATGGATACCAAAATCATAAGTCCAACAAATTTATTTATTTTTCATCTCAAAAGGTTACAATTCATTTATGAAAAATATATAAAACAAAAGACAGTTGCTCATGTGACGTGATGAAAAACATGCGAGAAGAACCAAAGGGACAATACAATTGTAATTTAGTGCTCTATTTTAAGAGAAAGTGAAGTGTTCGAAAGGACATTTGGTCTATACCCATATGATGTGTAAAGATAATTTGTCAAAGTTATAATGTTCAAATACCGAAGAAAAGAGAATAACAATTGAGATTTTATTTTAGCTATTTCTCTAACACATTCTTATTATAACGTAGCCGTCTGATTCTGATCTAGAAAATTCCATGTCAATCTATTACTCTTCATCAACGGACTTAGGATGAACTTCAGATGATTCGTTTTTATTTTATCAAAAAGGAGCCAATTCCTTTATATAAAAGATTTTTTTTTTGGTCGAATGGGTGAGTGTCAACCACTCTTAATCATAAACGAACAGAAATTACAAGCTAGAACCGGGGCGCTCCAAGTCAAGTAGTTGAAGGCACCCATCTGGAGGAGAGTCTAGTACATGGACCCCGTTAGAAAGATCAAAAGCTAGGCTTGCTAATTTGTCCGCTAATTTATTACATTGCCTCGGTTTAAAGTGGACCTCAAATTTTCGGAAACGATGAATGAGGTTTATGGTGTTAGTCACAAGGGAGGCAAAGGGATGGTCCCTAGCAATTCCCTTGGAAAGGAATCCCACAACGAGCTGTGAGTCCGTCTCTGCAACAATGGACATGAAGCCTTTCTCCAATGCCAACTTGACTCCATGGTACATCGCCCACATTTCTGCTGTAAGTGCATCACGAGGTAATCCAGGACCAGCTGGAGGTGGAGGTGTTTTA
>SOPF01015449.1:0-17210 GCA_012979155.1 Hypericum perforatum
TTATCATGAATGTTCAAATAATTTGGTCATATATGTGCAAATGGTTTATGCATGTATGTTCGAATGGTTTGGCCATGTATATTCAAATAGTTTGACAAACCATTCGAACATACATGCATAAACCATTTGAACATATATGACAAACATATAAGAAGGAACCATTCGAACATATTAAAATAAATAATTTGAATACATGAGAGCAAACTATTTGAACATATTAAAATAGACTATTCAGACATATCAGAGGAGATCATTCAAATATATCAGAGCGAATCATTCGAACATATCATAGTGAATCATTTAAATATATCAGACTGCACCATTCGAACATATTAGAAAGAACCATTCAACATATCAGAGCGAACTGTTCAAACATATTAGAGTAAACCATTCGAACATATCAGAGTGAACCATTCAAACATATCAGGGAGAATCATTCGAATATATCAGAAAGAACCATTCAAATATATCAAAACAAATCATTCGAATATATCAGATAGAACTATGCTAACATATAAGAAGGAACTATTCGAACATATCAGAGTGAACCATTTGAACATATCAGAGCAAACCATTCGATCATATCAGAGCAAACCATTTGAACATATCAGGAAGAACCATTCAAATATATCATAGCAAACCATTCGATCATATCAGACCGAACTATTTGAATATATCAGGAAGAACCATTCAAACATATCAGAGCAAATCATTCGAATATATCAGAGCGAACTGTTCGAACATATCTGAGTAGACTATTCGAACATATCAGAGTGAACTATTTGAACATATGAGAGCTAACCCTTCAAACATATCAGGAAGAACCATTTAAATATATCAGAGCAGACCATTCGAACATATCAGAGTAAACCATTCGAACATATTAGAGTAAACTATTCGAATATATCAGAGCAAACCATTCCAATATATTAGAAGGAATCATTTGAAGATATCAAAGTGAATCGTTCAAACATATCAGAGTAAACTATTCGAACATGTTAGAGTGAACCATTCAAACATATCGGGAAGAACCATTTGAATATATCAGAAAGAACAATTTAATTATATCAGCACGAACCATTCGAACATATCATATAAGACTATTCAAACATATTAGAAGGAACCATTCGAACATATTAAAGCAAATTATTCAAACATATTAGAGCAGACCATTCGGACGTATCAAGGCAAACCATTCAAACATATCAGAGCAAATTATTCGAACTTATTAGAGAAAACTATTCGAACATATTAGAACAAACCATCTTAACATAATTTATTTTGTTTTACTATTGCAAAGTAAATTTTACTATTGAAGTATTTATTGTCCAGATGTTTTAATTTAAATTTTTCAAAAAAAATTATACTTCTCTTAAGTAGTACCCTTTTAAAATAATATTTTTTTCAATCTTAACAATATTTAAAGGATTTTTACTGTACATGATTTATCTTTAAAAAAAATCTGTCACAAGGTTAACATTTTGTAATTAAACAAATATGGTCAATCGTTTAGAGAATAGCCATGGAAAATGTAGTAAAAGTGAACTAAACCATCTATAAAGAAAAAGGATCCAACACACATACATACTCTCTCTCTCTCTCTCTCTCTCTCGTTGACGAAGAAGAGCCAAACTTGGCAGTTACAAATTCACGGTGAAACCACTTGCGAGGACCTCCCTCCATTTTAACGCCTTGACACCATAGTGTTCAATTATAATAATTTCAAAGGTATTATGCCAAAATCTATAGCCAATTTTTCAAACCACTTGCAAGAGCCAAACTCTGTCGATGGCACTGACCCCCCACATATAAGCACTATCAGGCTGAAGTGGTCACCTCCATCAACGCCTTTCTCTCCTCTCGCAACTCCCCCTCTCCTTAAAGACCCACCCGTCCCATCTGGAAAGAAGATCTCTGAAACCTTAGCCTTCGTCCTCTACGGGATAGACTTCTTCATGGCAAAGCTCGAGGATGACCTTGCATTTGTCCACAAGGAGCATCTGAAAGCCACAAGGTTGTTTAGGCAGGCAGCACTGTCCTAACCTTGCATCATACCGTGATTGTCAGCGATGGGGTCCACCAGCAACGACGACTAATCCTCGACGACGGCATCAAATCTTGGATGTGTACGAGGAACCTTTTTATGGATAAGTTTGGGAGAGAGAAAAAGTGAAAGAGGGAAAAGTGATTTAATAAAATGACCAAAATGTCTGCGTTAATTTTGACCATTAGATCTTGCAGATAACTTAAAAAATAATCTAATGGCTCATCTTTTATCCAGATTGGTCTTGGTACACTTTACATATACAGGATCAAATCTGGTTTCCTATTTTGGATATAATAGAAGATGACAAAAAAGAAAAAAAACTCACGATTACTTTGAATCTCATGAAAGATTGTATGACATCACTAATTTTAAAATCTCACATTACCTCATCGAACAAAATATGCCAAATTGTTAGTGGAAGTTGAAGAATTACGATAAAAGTTGAAATATGCAGAATTTAATTGTAGATCTCCAGAATTTGCATTTGTAGAATTTTATAGGTGATTACTACATAAATTCACATGGCAATCTCTCATACTCACGAAGTTATTTCTAGAAAGGTGCGATGAAATCTTATACCTTGCCACATGGTGCATTTATAGATAGCCATACTCTGACAGTTGGCTGCGACAATCACGCAATTTGATCATCCAAAGGTAGATACCCGACCATCTGCAGAATCCTCAAAATTATGTACATAAGCTATTTTTTGTATACTTGATTTTTTACTTTTTCTATATTAATCTAACCGTTATGTAGTCGTTGTACATCTTGTATAAATGCAACCTTCATGTTCTTGTCATAATCATGCTACATAAATAAGCATTCTATTCAATTACATGCTGTTAGAGCTCTTCCAAAATAAAAAAGAAATTGATTCACTAAAGTGTTGCACACTCTGCAATTGTAGATTCTACTATCCAAACCTTCAAATTGAACTAAAGCTCTCTCTTTTTCCACTAGGATAACATAATTATCTCTCACGGGCTAAAGTTGTAACCAAAAAACCTCAATAGTAAATGCATACTAGGGTTCATCAATGGCAAAATACAAGCTTCTCCATTTGAAGATGAAGCATATAAAAAATGAGAGGTCAATGATCTACTAATAACCACCTTGATCTTTAACTCCCTTTATTCAAAGATCTATGATATTTTTTCAATGAAATTCTATTAAAGGCATGTTCATAAAAAATAACCATTGTAGAATCTTTTAGCTCAAAAAGAACAACTCTGCTATGAAGTAATGTCACGACCCAAAACCGGGCCGCTGACCAGCGCTGGGTCACACTCATATTTTATGAATAGTCGCGACCCAGCCAGCCTCACACGAATACACTTAACATATTACGGAAGTGTAATTTAATTGTACATACACACATACATACTTATAGTCATAATTTTAATTCTACGAATATGTATAATGGAGCGACCTAGATTACACAGGAGCCGTATGCCTCAGGAGACTTCAAATAACTCGATCTATAAACTTCATCACCTGTGGAGGGAGGGGGTAAGTATTTTGAAATACTTAGTAGAAAATATTAGAAGCTACATGTATTTAACAAACCTCCACAGACATATCATATCGTACAAAAGCATAGCCAAATGATAATAACTTTAACGAGATATCACATCACACAAAAGGTCATCCATAACCAAGAAATAGAACTTCAGACAAAGACGAACATATACACACATAAAATCAGATAAGCTCGGAACTATCCCAACCCAAATCTTGTGTCACAGACAAAGTGCTCCATAATTACATTCACAACATACACAGATAATCATGAATGGTGCCAAAACAGACAAAATATATATCATAACCACTCGTTCAGAGTTCAGACTTATCGGAACAAGACTTCACACAGACAAATGAGAACAGATACACTCCTCTCAAACTTGAATACATACAGATAGTTATGTCACGATCCAAATACGATATCGTCACACAAATATATGAGTATGTCACGAGCCAATGCAGTATCGTCGACGTCTCCTAAATATATATGCACGTCACGAGCCAATGCAGTATTGTCGATGTCATATAAACACATGAGCACGTCACGAGCTAATGCAGTATCGCCGACGTCTCCTAAATATATATGCACATCACGAGCCAATGCGGTATTGCTGACGTCATATAAATACATGAGCACGTCACGAGCCAATGCGGTATCACTGACGTCTCCTAAATATATATGCACGTCACGAGCCAATGCGGTATCGTCGATGTCATATAAACACATAAGCACGTCACAAGCCAAAGCGGTATCGCCGACGTCTCCTAAATATATATGCACGTCACGAGCCAATGTGGTATCGCCGATGTCATATAAATACATGAGCACGTCACGAGCCAATGCGGTATCGCCGACGTCTCCTAACCCAGATTCCCTAACCAACTAACGCTTAGCCAACCAACACTTATCCAACTATCATATCATCCGTAGATTTTCATAATACTTATCTCATAACCAAACATATCATAAATATTCATACTGACTAAGACTAGTTAGTCACGTAGACAAACTCATACCAGACATCACACATAATATCGTGAAAGCAAATAGCCGAATCACCAAGATCACATTGTATACATTCTCAACACATCACATTACATTGTATTCACTTCATATTTACATATAGCCAAATCACGCAGACTTCAAAGTAGTTCAGATACCCGAATCACACAGATTCTTGTGGAGCTCAAGTACACACTAACATAAATACCAACATGTAACACACATCCCAAACTAACACATAATTGCCAATTTCATACATAATCCAAAGACTTGTCAAAGACGAATCATCAAGAAAATATCTAATGTCACATGGACATCGATTCCAACGTACACTCTCATCACATCATATCATTCATATCAACCACTTATGGTCACATAGATAATGATTCAAATGGATAAACATACCACCATAAATCCAAAAATATCAAATCACATAATAACCCCCTCACCTTTCACCAAGTTGCATAAACCGCACCAAAAGGAGTTTCACACTTTACTTCACGATCCACGATGCTTGGATCCTAATAAGAAATCAACTAAGAAATAAGAATAACTCTCTATCATTATTAACCTCTTAAACACAAGTAAATAGGAATAATCAAGATAAAATTCCCAATTTCCGAATTCCTAACAAAGTCCCCAAAATTTCACAAAGGTCCTCAAACACATCCTCAAAACTTAGCTTATTGTCAAACTCTTCCAATCAAGTCTCAAAACCTTTAAATCCTAAATCTTCTAATCCAACAAAATTGCTCAAATCATCATATGCTTATATCAAATTCAAGGTAATCACTAGATCTACATTTAATTTCAATAAACTTAAGCCTAAAAGCCACTTACAAATCCACAAATCCAAGGTATCTTCTTTCTCCTCTTCTCTTCTTCTTCTCCTCCTCCTCTCTCTCTCTCTCTCTTTTTCAGATGGATGAGCACAAATAACCCACTCATAAAGCCTCCCCTAGATATTTTACAAACTTTCCATAAATGGAAAGTTTATCCTCAAACTTATTCCACTTTGGCCCTCAATCTTTTCAAGTCACCCATCACATAATTCCATAATTGTCCAAACTCTAAACTACAAAGTTGTAGTTCTCGATGTTACGAACTCACTTGAATTTGAATCACCTAAATCGGAGATCGTATGAGAAAGTTATGGATACAAATGCACAACTTAAAGAAGTCTGCAGAGGAGCAGCGACCACTGCATTTGTAGTGGTCGCTAGAGGAAGGAGGCCGAAAATAGAGAAGGCTTGGCCCTCTCGGGAGCCACATTTGCAGCGACCACTACATGTTACGAGCAGGGTGTGTAGTGGCCACTAGCCATGTTTCTCTTACTAATAAAATTTTACAATATTTAATAGCAACCCCTGGCAAAGCTTGATCCTTAGATGGGATGGATACTTGAATATACAAAGATATTGTGATACTAATTAGGCAAACTTTATTGGTGGTAAAGAATAACAAGTGATTTTTGTGTGTTTGTAATAGGTAACTTGGTATTCTAGATAAGAAATAAATAATTTGTGATTGCTTATTCTAGTGTAAAATTAGTGTACATGGTTATAACCATGACCACTGCTAATTTGGGCCAGGTGCTTCTTCATGACCTAGGCTTCATTATATGAGAGAGCATGAACTTATGTTGTGATAGTTAAGCAGTCATCCACATAGCTGTTAATATAGCTTTCTATGAAAGGACCAAATACATTAAAGTATACTGCTATTTCATTTGAGATAAGATTTAGTAGAAGCTTGTTCAACCTTCAAATGTTCCAAGCAAACTAAACTTGTAGATTTCTTCACCATAGTTCGGCAACCAACTTGATTCAACTTTATTCTTAATAAGTTAAAGATGATTAACATCTACTTACCCTTAACTTGAGAGGGAAGGTTTGTGAAAAGCTAAAACTTTTTAAGGATTGTAACATAAGTTAAAATCTATAGAGCTTTACAATTGATTACTGCATAAATTCAATTGGCAATCTCTGACACTCACGAAGCTATTTTTGGAAAGTTGCAATGAGACCTTATACCTTGCCATGTGGTATGTCTGAAGATAGCCAAAATATAACAATTGACCGCAGCAATAATGCAATTTAATCATCCATAGATGGGCACTCGATCATCTATAGATTCTACAGAATTCTCAAAATCACGTACAAAAGTTATTTCCTAATGTACTTGATTTCTTACCTTTTCTATATTAATCTAACTGTTAGGTAGCCATTATACATCCTACATAAATATAACCTTCATATTCTTGTAATATTCAAGCTAAATAAATAAGTATTGTATTCAATTACACAAATATTCTCAAACATTCCTCTTACAATTTGGCCAAAATAATGTTGATTTTTTTTACAATTTTTGTTGGATAACGAGGTCCATAAAAAACAATCTAAGTGACCAATATCCAACCACTAAGATTTTTTCTCTACTATCTATGGCTAGCCGATGGCAATGGACTTGTTGAACAACTTGTCTGATATAGAACATAAAAGTTTTAGTTCACTCTTAGCCTATGCATTTTCAATTCTCAGTTGTTCATGTTCAAACGACATAGGAGCTAGAAATGTCGTGGCACCATAGTTGTAGCAAAGAGGATTAGTAAATGTCTGCTTGAGAAGGTCATTGTGATACACTGTATATGTACTGGGTGCAAACATTTAAGTGATTTGATTATTACTATCCATATTAACAAGGTGCACCTTCTTTTCGGGCACATATCCTAAAAGAACTTCAAGGTTAAATGCATTTGATCGAATGTAGGATCAAATGGGTGACCTCCTCGGAAGTTTTCCAGGGTGCATGCGAGTGAAGACAAAGCATGCTGAAAGGACCTGTGTTACTATAATGGAGCTAGTCGATCAACACGAGCATTACATTTGGTATCAGAGTGACTTTGACTTGTACGAGGTAATTCGGAGATCAAATGAACCTACAAGTGATGGATTCCAGGACTGTGTGTATGTGGCGCGACAAGGATATCACCTTTTTAAGGAAGGATGAATATGATACCTTTTATATGTACTGTATGAAAACGTTTAACTAATTTGATTGTTACTGATGCGTGTTTGAACATGTGTCCAATTAGTATTATTTGGGTATGTGTTAGTCTTATTTTGAGTTTGTTCGTGTCATGTTTAGTATGTCTTTAAGTTGTCTTTGAGTTGTTTTGTCGTGTTATGTCGAGAAGTGGGATATCTATAAATTTTTGTGTATTTTATAGGTATTTTGAGGGAATGGCAAGTTGAACGATCGAGGTAGAGATCAGGCATAATGGAGAAGAGTAATAGGAAGTGTAGCAGACAGGTTTAGGCTTAGTCTATCAACTTTTACTAAAATAGGCATAACTTTCTCATACAAACTCCGAGTTGAGTGATTCTAAGATGAGTAGATCCACAACACATTGATCTACAATTTTAATGTTTTGAGTTTTGTGACCCAGCGGGCGCTGGCTTCTCAGAGGATGGTGACCTCCCAACAGATGCTGGGGGGTACAAAAAGTTCACCCAAGAAGCCTAGCAGGTACTAGCTACCCAGGAGGCGCTGGCCCGTCAAAATTATGACTATTTAGGAGTGGAATCTCACTTGTTTAGTTAGGTTATTATCTAGGTATCTTGGCTTGGTTATATATAGGCCTTAAGCCATAGTTTAAAATCATTCTTGGCCAGTTTTCACGCAAGAGTCATTAAACTTAGCTTTTTATTCAATTACTTCAAGGAGTGTAATTGATAATTTAGATCTTCAATCAACGCGGTATTTTCATATCTCGTAGTCAAGAATTGTTTTTACATTCATTTGCTTGATTATTCATTGGTTGATTGATTCATATTGTGTGTTCTTGGATTGAGATTGACAACCTTAGTCCTTAGCACGAGATTATATCTATTTCATTTCATTTTGTTTATTTATCTTTGCTTAGATATTGTTGTTAGGGTTTAGGATTGACAACTCTAGATTCGAACGCAATCTTATTCTTAGTATTACAATCACAAACCAAGCACTTAATTTCAATTGCTTAGATTAAGATTGGGAATTCATAATCCAGTAATTAGAGAATTGATCCATCAGTCCCTGTGGAGATGATCTTAGTTATCACTATATTACTTAAGTGATCATATTCTCTTGCACATATTATTAATCTGATATTTATCGCATCAAGTTTTTGGGGCCGTTGGGAGGGACAGATTTGGATCAATCTATCTTTAATATTGGATACAATATTTTTGATTTTGAGACTATGCATTATTTTACTTTCTCTGTTCACCATTACACTTGATCTCCTTTGTTGAGTTGTAGGAAATGGCAGATTGATAGGTAATCAACATACCAGCCAACAATGCGAGGAGGCAGACACACGCTAGATTGGTTGATCTTAGACCCAATATTGCGTACCCAACTGTGGAAGCCAACAATTTTGAGATTAAAACTAGCCTCATTCAGGTGGTTTGACAAGATCAGTTTGGGAGTCTCCTTCTGAAAATCCAGCAAAGCACATCCAAATATTTGAAGACCATTACTTAATAGTCAAGTACAATGGTGTCCTACCAGATGCTATTAAACTATGACTGTTCAAGCAAAGCTTAAAAAATGATGCTAGAGAGTGGGTGGACTCATTTCCTGCAGGCACCTTCACTACATGGGATGAGCTAGCAGACAATTTTTTAGAGACGTACTACCCACCAGGTAAAACCACTCAACTACACAATAAAATCTCTCAATTCAAGTAGTAGGGTGGTGAATCATTACATGAGGCCCGATATCACTACAAGGGCCTACTCTGTGACTGCCTGCACCATCAGATCTCAGATAGCTTATTTTGACATTCTACAATGGAGGTGAGCCACAAATTCGAGTCAAATTAGATATAATAGCTTGAGGTACATTGACCAAGAAGACTGAAGCTGATGGCCTATGCATCATTGAAGCCATGGCTACCAATAATCACGAGTAGGGGGAGCGAACAGAAAGAAAGAAAGTGGCTAGCATACAGGACAATAACTAGATCGCCGTGCTCCAAGCACAAGTGGTAGCTCTTACAAAGGTAGTCTAGTTTGCATTTGCACTACAACCCACACGACCCTCTCAAGTTTGCGAAATCTGTACTGGCCCTCATGGTACTGATACTTGTTCTATCATTGCTGAATCTGTTAATTATTTGGGTAATACAAGTAGAACTAATGTGCCTACTAATGATTCATATTCTACTACTTACAATCCTGGTTGATAAAACTACCCAAATTTTTCATGGAGAAATAATGTAGGTCAGCAGGTATCTCAATAATACAGATCCACACTAGGAGGTGGCAATGCTCAAGGTTTTTAGCCATAACAACAATTTCAGCCATATCAACAAAAGTGGCAATAGCAAGCACCACCCCAGTAGGATTATCAGAGAAAAGACGAGTTAAGGAAGCAAGTACTCAGCCACGAAGCCACAATCAGGAATATAGAGATACAAATTGGCCAATTAGCAGTACAACTGAATGCTAAACTACCAGGCACACTTTCGAGCAACACTAAAGCCTCTCTCACCAGGCAGGAGCATGATGAGTGTCGAAAACACTCATTACTTATGTACATTTTACTGTAAATTTAGCGTTTGTTACTTATCGTTTTTACAAGTTTTCTATATCTTTGTCTTGTTTTTGTACATTTTGTTCTTTTGTCGTGTTTGTTCATTTTTTCTTATGTTTTCTTGTTTTTTAGGAGCTTTACGGACAATAATCTAAGGAGGCACGATCAAGACCTCGAGGATGCGAGCAAAATGGACTCGACAAGGCAAAATGGCAAAAAGATTTGTTGAAACTGTAGCTACCATTGGAGGGCGCCAGCCTTGACCTCTTCCGACTAAAAAATTCATAAGTTCCTCATACAAAGTTGGATTGAGGCACTGTCAGCGGCATAAAAAAGAACACATCCTTAGCTTTAACATATCAAAAGGGAATCTTACAGTTCAGAGGTAAAGTGGTCCGCATTGCAAGAAAGAAAGACGTGATTGCAATAGTGATGATTGGAGGGCGCCATATGCATGACATATGCATGACAAACCATGGAAGGTGCCAATCTTGTATTGGAGGGCACCAAATGCATGAAAAGGCACCATGGAGGGTGCCAATCCTTACATTGGAGGGCGCCATTTGTGGATGACAAGGCAAGACTTGGAGGGTGCCAATGAAGACTTGGAGTGCGCCAATCCTTGCATTGGAGTGCGCCAATCTTGCTATGGAGTGCGCCAAATTTGTGGTGGCTGTATGGAAGTCACAAAATCAGCAAAAATAAGTGGCCAACACTTAGATTTTTCCTTAACAACTAAGCTTAACTTATGTGGAAAATGAGTGAAAGTTAAAGACCAAGTTAAGTTAGTTGTTAGGATATTAGATTAAGTTAGAATTTAATAATTTTTGTTAGCTAAAGTTTGTAATTAGTTAAGTATGAAGAATTAGGCAAGTCATTCCATGACTTAGGCAAGAAAATACTCAGCCATCAAGGCAAGAAGCTCTCGGCCAAAGGAAGAAAAAAGAGAAGAAGAGAAAAAGAGAGAGAGGTCGAGAGGAGGAAAGGAGAAGGAAGGAGAAGAAGAAAAAGAAGAACCAAGCTTGTGCTTGGGATTTGTAAACCTCTCTTACCTTTTCCATTCTTGCTTTCTTTGCTTGATTATGTAAATTAAATGTATGATATGTGTGTTAATGTATTAATTATGTTTAAGTTAATGTTTTGTGCTATTATGTGTGAGTAGTTTACTTAGTGGTGTGATGCCTTGAAAACTTAAGTTTTCTAATGGTTTAAAATGGGTAAAAATGATAAGGTTCATGTATTTGTTAAAGGACTTAATGCTTAGTCTAATTTGATCACCTAGAACTTTGATAATAATCAAGTCTTGAGACCGAAAGGAGATAGACTTGATCGAACTTTTAACATGTTGATCTGTTGCCTCGTGAGATGAAAATTTCACTTAGCGATGGGTTATCAAAAGGGTAATGTTTATAGTTGGTGTTTAGTTAGATTTATGTGACTCGTGGGGGCAAAAGCATATCAAGTTCATATAAGTTTAGCTAAAGATCAATTTAGACTAATCTAGCACGAAAGCATAAATTAGTTGCCTTGAAACACCCGGATTATGACACGAACTTAAAAACCCAACGAACTATTTAGTTTACTTAAGTAATCTATGGTATCATACCACTTGTATTTAAGTTAATATATATCTTGTGTTCTTGTGTTTTATTGTGATCTTGCATGAGTTAAATTGTTTTTGTTGTTGTTTTATGTATGTTAGTTTGTTAAGCCACCTAAACCAAACCAAAGAAACCAAAGACATAAAATTCCTAAAACATAGTAAGTAAGCCGAGTAAGGCGTAACCTCATTCCTCGTGGGATCGACAACCCTACTTCATAAACAATATTGCATTGGAGGCATGTAAGCCTAGTGGTGAAACAAGTGAAGAAGACAAGCGAGGAGGAAGAAGAGCTTAAGGTGATTCCTATAGCAGTAGAAAAAGACAACCTAACGACGAAATCTCCCAAAATGATGCCAGAAAGAAATACCCTCCATCACCCTTCCCACAAAGATTACAAAAGCAAGCATCTCATCCAAACTACCAAAAGTTCTTGGAGCTGTTCAAAAACCTGCACATAAATATTCCACTCCTTGTTGCTTTTGAATAAATGCCAACCTACAAGAAGTGGATCTAGAAGTTCATTATGAAAAAGAAGAGCATTGATGATTTTGAGGTTATTATGTTGACTAGGGATTGTAGTGCAGTTCTGAATCAAGATTTGCATCACAAGATGAATGATTCGGGTAGCTTCACCATTCCTTGCACTATTAGAGATAAGACATTCAAGAAGGCATTAATTGACATTGCGTCTAACATCAATCTAATTCCCTTCTCCATATTCTAGAAGCTTGGGTTGGGGGACATAAAGGAAACCTCAGTAATGCTTTAGCTTGTAGATCGGTTAGTCACTAGACCAAAGGGAATAATTGAGAACGTGCTTATGAAAGTTGACACTTTAATATTTCCAGTCGACTTCATGATTCTGGAGATAGAAGAAGATCGAGACATACCTATCCTTCTTGGGTGTCCATTTTTAGCCACGCCAAAAATAAACATTGATGTAGAGAAGGGAGAGCTATGATTCAAGGTTTGTAATGAAGTAGTCTTTAATGTTTTCAAGGTTGTCAAATACCCTACTGAAAAGCACGACTACCATAGAGTTGATATCATTGATAAGTTGGCAACCGAGCACATTGACAAGGCTCTTCCTGAAGATGAGCTCAAAGCAATACTGGAAATTCAAGAAGAGGTGAATGAGCAGGAATTTAGAAAACAAGCATCCTGGGTGCAAGCTACTGAACTACCAGATTTGGAGTGTAAACCACCATTAAGTCATTTGAGGTATGCTTAATTGAGTTGAGATAATGAATTACCTCATATTATGTCTACATCTTTTACTCACAAACAGGAGGAAAAACTACCAAGAGTCCAAATGTGCAATGATGACACCAAGGCAGAATTTGAGGTGAACAAAGAGTATTTGCAGGTACACTTGGCTAACCACAATGCCCTACAAGGATCATGGGCAGACCTTGACAACCCAGGACCTTGTTAATCGATTGCGACTGTCAAGCTAACGATGTTAACTTAGAACTACATTATCCTCTCTCTTTCCTTACACTTTTTAATTATATATTTTAGTATCACTCATCCGAGTTTCTCTCAATTTGTAGGTTCCTAGGAGAATGTCTATAGTGTCACCCTTGAAAAATATGTCATTTTTTATTTTTTTTTACATTTTGCAAGGTCAGTAATTTTGTCTCCCAGACCGAGTGATCGCTAGACTTGGCATCCACAAACTCCACACCTCTTTCTCTCTAAATAGTTCCTCCTCCTCAACGTTATTGCCACCCCTCCATCACCTTGACCCAGGCTATCCCTTCTCCTATCCTTTGTTTTTCTTTCTTTTTTTGAGTTGTGATGTTATATATGTTACCTCCACACATTAAGGAATATGTGTTCGATAAGTATGGGGGTGTCTCTCGTCTATTTTGAACTTTTATATTTTTTTTACTTTGTTGTTCGTTCATATTCTGTGCATGTGATCGAATCTTATTTGTGTGTGATATATGTTTTTGAGTGAAGTGATCATGTCTTCTGTAATTGATGAAGCACCCCTCAAATTTTGAACTTTTGTTAGAAGCTAAACCCTATGTCACGCTAGGACTCAACTTGAGTGGAATGAGTATGAACAGATAGTAGCCTCACCCTCAGTCATTTAGGCTAGTTGTTGCATCTGGTAGGCTAGACTAGAGGAATTGACGTGTGACCTCGTGAGAATTTTGAGCTGAAAGAGAGGACAACCATTCTCATTCATTCATGAAGTGCCTATACGATTCGGGCAATGGGAGTGCTATATGATTACTTAGCATAATTCAATAAGGTAGAACATGTCGAGGGCCATCTTTGTTATGAGCCTAGAAACTTATAGCCAAAATCCCTACATATCCATTGTTTAACTCGTTGAACCACTACCCCGTGTAGCCACCCCCTGTCTAGCCACCGCTCGTCTAGTACCGCCCTTCCTCATGTTCACGGATAGGTCCACCCTTGCTTGAATTTTAATTCTTCAATTTGAATTTGATTAGAAGTTGTTCTTGAATTTGAATTTAATTAGAAGTTATTCTTGAATTTGAATTCTTGATTGTGAATTGGAATTTGTTCCTGAATTTGATTGAAATTTGTTCTTGAATTTGAATTATTGAATGTGATAGATTTTTTTTCTTGAATTTGATTGAAATTTGTTCTTGAATTTGAATTCTTGAATGTGAATTTGAATTTTTTTCTTGAATTTGATTGAAATTTGTTCTTGAATGTGAATTTAAATTTTTTTCTCGAATTTGATTATCTTTGATGCTAGGAACAAGTGATTGTTCTTGAATTTGATTGTGTTCTTCGACAAGTAATTGATTCTTAAATTTTCATATAATTTAATAATATTAATTTTAGTATTGTTTCAGATTTGCATGATTAATTTACAAAGCTTGTATTGAGTGCATTGGTATTTTAGGTTAGGTCATTTATATGGTATGTATTTTGTAGTTTATTAGTTTTAATGTATATATTTAGGTAATTAGGTTTGTTGTTGAATATTTTGTTCAGAGATGGCAACACAATATTTTTTTAAAATGGCCTCGTTTCTTATCTGACGTGGGGGGTCCACATGTTGATGATGTGTGTAGGTAAAATATCTATTTTAATACCAAATATTTTAACAATTTTTAAAAAACCTATCCCCTCTCTTCACCTCCTCCCTCTTCCTTCTAGCCCGACCCCGTCCTCCTCCTCGTCTTTATCAGACCTTGTCCTCCTCGTCTCTGTCCTCTCTCTCCTTCCTGTCCCCTCTCTCCTCCTCATCCCCTCTCTCTTTCATGTTTCCTTTCTCCTCCTCGTCCTTCTCCGACATCGTGGTTGCCACTTTCATCTTCTCTTTTACGGAGGAGAAGAGAGGGAATGCAGAGGAGAGAGGGGGCGGGAAGGAGAGAGGGGACGAGGAGGAGAGATGGGACAAAGGAAGCATTAAGATCACATCTTATGGGGAATTTTGTAAGGGTTCATATAGTAGCATAGCTTGGGTGGGATGATCAAGTGGGGATTACGGGTAGTTGAAGATCAGAAAAATTGTGAAAGACTTGACTTGCAGTATTACACAAAAGAAAAAGAAAAATCTTGCGCTAGAAAAAGAAAAGAAAGAAGAAAAAGAAGAAAGAAAAAATAGAAAAAGAATGAAAAGAAAGATGAAAGTGGAAAGTTGGAAAGGACAAAGTGAATAATCAAGGAAAAGTGGAAAGAAAATAATGGTTCTAAAAGAAAAAGCACAAGAAACAATAGAGCAAGTCGAGTAATATTGGTCTTTAGGATTTGGGATACATTGGGATGAGCGTTTAGACATAGAGTGAGATGCGTAGAATAGACAAGAGTTAGAATATTTTTGTATAGCTCCTCGGATTGGGTAGTTTAGCCACTATCCATACTCATATATATCCTCACCTTTACCCTCAACCTCGTTACAACATGAGAAAAGTCCTTCTAATGACACAATTTGTCTTGTTTTGAGTGTGTCTTGGTATGATGTCTAGCATTCTTAGACCTCGGATGTGTACGCAAGAGATAGGGTAGTCGATACACAGTGAGCATAAATTAATCTAACCCTATGAGTGGTCAACCCTCTAGTTTAGAATGCTTGGTCCAAATACTAGGTTAAACGGATGAGGGTAGGATGTCTATATGGTTTCTATTCATTATGCTTTGGTACGTGATCTACATGATTGTGGGGTAGTCTTGTGACAAGGGTTTAAATGTTGAGGACACTGTTTAGTTGGTTCTTTTGATATACCTTCTTTGAGGACAAACAAGGAAGTAAGTGTGGAGGTGTGATACGTGTGTGAACACGTGTCCAACTAGCATTATTTGGATATGTGTTAATCATGTTTTGAGTTTGTTCGTGTCGTGTTTGGTATATCTTTGAGTTGTTTTGTCGTATTATATCAAGAAGTGTAGCGGACATGTTTAGGCTTAGTCCGTCAAATTTTGCTAAAATAGACGTAACTTTTTCATACAAACTCCGAATTGAGTGATTCCAAGACGAGTAGATCTGTAACACCTTGATCTACAACTTTGATGTTTTGAGTTTTGTGACCCAGTGGGCACTAACTTCCCAGCAGACACTGAGGGATATAGAAAGTTAACCCGAGAACCCAGCAGGCGTTGGCCTATCAAAATCATGACTGTTTGGGAGCGGAATTTTACTTGTTTAGTTAGGTTATTATCTAGGTATCTTGGCTTGGCTATATATAGGCCTTAAGCCTTAGTTTAAAGTCATTCTTGGCCAATTTTCATGCAAGAATCATTAAACCTAGCTTTTTATTTAATTACTTCAAGGAGTGTAATCGACAATTTGGATCTTCAATCAACATGGTATTTTCGTATCTCGTAGTCAAAAGTTGTTTTTACATTCATCTGCTTGATTATTTATTAGTTGATTGATTCGTATTATGTGCTCTTGGATTGAGATTGACAATCTTAGTCCTTAGCACGAGATTATATCCATTTCGTTTCGTTTTATTTATTTATCTTTGCTTAGATATTGTTGTTAGGGTTTAAGATTGACAATCCTAGATTCGAACGCAATCTTATTCGTAGTATTAGAATCACAAGCCAAGCACTTAATTTCAATTACTTAGATTAAGATTGGGAACTCATAATCTAGTAATTAGAGAATTGATCCATCTATCCCTGTGGAGACGATCTTAGTTATCACTATATTACTTGAGTGATTGTGTTCTCTTGCACGTATTATTAATCCGATATTTATCGCATCAGTTACTGTCATATTAACAAGGTGCACCTTATTTTTGGGAACAAATCCTAAAATAATTCCAAGGTTAAGCGCGTTTGACCGAATGTGGGATCAGGATTGGTGACCTCCAGAGAAGTTTTCCAAGGGACCCGTGTTAAAAGGACCCGTGTTGGTACAGTTGAGGCAGTCGGTCATATCACGTGGTGTTACAATCATTCTCAGCCTGTAGCTTCTCATTTTGTTGTTTGAGTAATTTATTCTCTTGTCGTTCTG
>SOPF01015452.1:0-10849 GCA_012979155.1 Hypericum perforatum
CTTTCAAGAAAGCTCTTATCATAGCTCCAGTGATTTCATCACCAGACAGGAAACTTCCATTTGAAATGATGTGTAATGCGAGTGATCTAGCTTTGGGTTGTGTGCTTGGACACAAGAAAGAGGGAAAGCTCCATGTCATCTACTATGCTAGTAGAGTATTGGTAGGAGCTCAACTCAATTATACAACCACAGAGAAAGAGATGCTTGTAGTTGTCTACGCATGTGACAAATTCAGACCATACTTGCTTTGTTCGAAAGTTATAATTTACACTGACCATGCAGCTTTGAGATATATTTTCTCAAAGCAAGATGCAAAACCTCGCTTGATGCACTAGATTTTGTTACTTCAAGAATTTGACTTGTCCATTAAGGACAAGAAAGGAACGGAAAATGTAGTCGTTGATCATCTATCTAGACTAGAGAAAAGTGACGGGATAGAGATTAAAGGGATTATACAAGAAGAGTTTCCGAATGAGACTCTAATGAAAATGAGTAGAGTAGAAGCTCCCTGGTATGCAGATTATGCCAACTTTTTAGTTGGAGGTGTTACTCGACAGATCTGAGTTATCCCCAAAGAAAACAATTTCTACGGGATGTTCAGATGTATGTTAGGGATGATCCTTACCTTTTCAAGAGGTGTAGTGACGGGGTTCTTCGATGTTGCATTGCTAGTTGGGAAGTAGTAAATATTTTAGAGCAATGCCATAACACTCCCTACTTAGGTCATTATGGAGCTTCAAGAACTGCATCTCGAGTCTTCGAATGTGGGTTCTATTGGTCTTTCATCTTCAAAGATGCACATATTTATGTTGAGTAGTGTGACCACTGCAAAAGAACGGGAAATATCTCAAAGAGGAATGAGATGCCATTATCTGGAATTTCAGAGATTGAGCTTTTTGACGTTTAGGGATTGGACTTCATGGGTCCTTTCCCAACATCATATGGCAAAAAGTATATCTTGGTAGGAGTAGACTACACTTCAAAGTGGGTAGAAACTGTAGCGTCACTAACAAATAATGCTAAAGTAGTTATCTGATTTTTGAAGAAACTCTTTTCGAGATTTGGAGTGCCACGAGCGATAATCAGCAATGGTGGGTCACATTTCTGCTACAGACAATTTGAAGTCCTGCTTAAGAAATATAGGGTGACGCACAAGGTGGCAACACCTTATCATCCTCAAACTAGCAGACAAGTTGAGCTATCAAATCGAGAGCTCAAGAAAATCCTAGAAAAGACTGTCAGAACAGTAAGGAAGGATTGGTCGAACAAGCTTGATGATGCCTTATGGGCTTATCGTACGGCATTTAGGACACCTATAAGAATGTTGCCATATAGGCTTGTTTATGGCAAAGCGTGCCATCTCCCAATAGAGCTTGAGCATCATGCATTTTGGGCCATTAAACCCCTTAATTATGACTACAAAAAGGCCGGAGAATGCAAAATCCTCCAACTTAAAGAGTTGGATGAAATGCAGGACTTGGCATTCGAAAGCTTAAGGCTTTACAAGGAAAGGACTAAAAGAAGACATGATGCCCACATTATCAAGAAAGATTTTAAGGAGGGGCAGCATGTTCTTTTCTATAACTCGCGATTAAGATTCTTCCCTGGGAAGCTCAAATCCAAGTGGAGCAGCCTGTACCTAATTGTTAAAGTGTTTCCTTTCGGAGCACTTGATTTGAAAAATAGCGACGGGATAGTCTTTTGAGTCAATGGCCAACGATGCAAAATTTACGTTGGAGGGGGCAATATTAATCGAGATACGGAGGTGCACTCGATTTATGTGCCATCCATTACGTGAACATTTGAAACAAAGTAAGGCTCTTTTATGTGCAGAGAATAAAGAATAGGATGTTTTGCATTAAATATCTTTGTTTAGTCAATGTCTTAGTGTCTAGAAAGATCCTGATTGATATTTGTCTCATCATTCTCTATCGAGTGAGAATTGAGAGACGAGAAGAAAATTTCTTGAGATACTCTAGAGGAACATCGAAGGGTGCCTTCAAGAGGAGGATGAAGAGATTTGAATTTTGTCCAAGGTGCAGAAAATTAGAGCACGACAGAGACTGTAGCAAGAATAGCACTAACTCGCAAAATGAGCGTACCATGCTACTATGTTGCAATCCTATTAGGCTTAAAGCCGAAAAGGTTGCACAAAGAGGTAGTTCGTCATGGTATGCCATTCGTGAGTTGTGTGAATTGCAAACATCTAAGTTGCACCTTTGACCCATGCAGATGGAGCGTCTGGTTTTCAAGCTTTCTAGGAACGCATCGTACATAAAAGCCAAAAAAATTAGATTAGCATGTTTGTTTTTTATTTTAGATATATTAGTTTGAGTATTTTTAGTCTAAGTGTATAGTTTTTGAGTAGTGTACAGATATGGCGTGCGCCAAAGTAAATGGCGAATGCCATGTCTTTCATGTTTAAGAAACCTGTGGCACGCTAATTAGGTTGGCATACGCTAGATATTGTGGAAAGGAGGAAGATGGCGCACGCCAATGGACCTGGCGCACACCAGATTTGGATAGAATCGGCTATAAAACTCCCGAGCAGATCTGTTTCTTCACAAAATTTCAAATTCCAAAAATTCCCGCCTTCTAAAACTTCCAAATTCTATAAGCCCAACACTACCAATACATTTACTCGCACTTTCCAAGGTCTAAAACAAAGTTTGGAATGGCGGATGCTACAGGATCTAGCTGGATTCCACGTGGAGACAAGAGGAAGCGAGCAAGAAACCCTTTGCTTTCTCCACCTGGATCGCCACCACCAGACATCTGTGGATGCTACAACGCTCCCTTCGCAATCTTTCATGATTGGGAGGGAGAGAGGTATCAAAGATTCTCTTGCCTCCGTGCCCTTAGTCATTTTACGATTGATTGGAATGATATGAAGAAACTAGGGGTAGATAGACAGCTGAGGTATGCATTTAGGAAATTAGGATGGAGATACTTTGAGAACAGAGAGATTACGGCTAGGCAAGAATTAGTGTTAGAGTTCTATTGCACATTGCAGGTTGCGGTTAACAGATGATCTTTTACTGCACGTGTATTTGACACTGATTTTAGCATAGATGAGGTTGAGCTCAACAACCTTTTCAGCCTTAAGGCTGGACCAGGAACATTGGATTTTTCTCCCACTAGTCAGGGCCATCGTGCATGGCACGAGATTATAGGGTTTGAGCGATACGAGTCAGGGAGGGTGCCTAATGCGCTAATTAGAGAACAGTATCTAGGAATCCTCCATCGCTTTATGACTCTGACCATTAGTGGTCAATGGGAAGAGTCTAAAGTCTTCTGATCTCAGCTCTATGCTATAGATTACCTTTGCCATGATATTCACTTTAGCACCTTCGCCATGATCATCGACTGCTTTGCTAGATCTATTAGCGATAGGGAACCTAGGTATCTGTACTTAGGTCATATTATTTCTTGCATTGCACGTCATCGTTTTTTAAGGCAGTTTGCAGATTTTCGTGGGATGATACTGGAGCTAGTGCCACTCAACATTGAGAAGCTCCATATGAGCAAGCTGATCAAGAAAACGATGATCGATGGAGAGGAAATCATCGAGTACTAGCCTTGGGAGGAGAGGCAGTACAGTTACGCCTTGGGGCACCAGGTAGGGTGCCAGCACAAAGAGAGGAACAGCAGGAGCAGGCAGGCCCAAGCCATTAATACCAGGCCTAGCATAACGATGCAGGGCCAAGTTATCAGGCACCTGACTCGCAGGTAGATATGGACTTTTTACGTGACCAGTTGGCTACGATGTAGGTATAGGTATATGGTCACGGAGAGTAGCTTCATGGCTATGGCGTGCAACTGCAAGATTACGCAGTTAGCAACGTAGCTGGATAGGACCACCAATATGACTACAATGCTCGCATGGAGGCCGAGCTGAGAGCTCAGAGAGAGGAGCAGATGGCGTTCTATGCTGATCAGAGAGCTTATATGGCATTCCAAAGGGAGCACTATGAGTAGCAGCGAGCGTACGCTGAATGGATGTGCACCTGGGCGGAGAACTTTGACAGCAATTTCATTTTCCCACCACCACCTCCTACAGCTTCTGATCATTGATAGAGAGTTCCTATTTCATTACTTTTGTATTTTTCTTTATTTATTTTCTTTGGTTGTTTATTTTCTTGTATTTTGACTCTATTTTTGAGTTTTGTGTGTTTGTAACTCATTTAATGATTGTGTTATGCTATTGTACGGTGATCCTATTAGGCTTAAAGCTGAAAAGGTCACAATAAGGTAGTCTACATAACAAGTCATTAGTGAGTTATTCTGTTGCATGTTTATTTGTGTATGTTTGTTTTGAGATTGGTTTTTCATATCTTTGGTGACTTGGTACGGAAGTGTTCCCATTTTGAGCTCTTTAGGGTTCGATTTCCTTGATGCTTTTTAACATACTAGGTCATCAAGATAAAACTATCTCACCCTTGTTTTTCTTTTACATTAGGTGCTTATTAGTATCTTAGACACCTTGAGGACATTGTGTTATTCAAGTGTGGGGGAGGGTTCCTTTTCAGAATCTTTTGTTTAGTTTGTCTGCATGTTAGGTTGTTTTGTTTAGGTTTAGACTTGGCATGAATTTTTCAAAAATTTGACCCCCCTCAAAAATTTTCAACTTGAATTTTATCATTGTCTTAGTTAGGATTTTAATTCGAGCACAAAGTCTAAGAATTAGGTAAAAATCTCGCACTCTATTGTTTAGATTAGTGGTTTCACTATGTAGACTAGACTAGAGGGTTGACGAGTGTACCTTGTGAGTATTTGAGCCAAAGGAAGAGACATCCATATCTATATTTTTCATAAGGTGCATACTTAGTCAGTTGATCGAGGTATCCTACTAGTACTTATTAGAGTCTAGGTTTCGTAGGAGTTAGTGATAGGATGGGAGCATTCTTTGACATTGAGCCTAGAGCTTTAGAGATAAAATCCATATTATATTCGTTGTTTAAACCATTTGAGCCTAGCCTTTTCTTGATCTTAGATAAGGAAGGCGACTACAAACCATATATTATCCATCTTCCTTACCTTTGATCATCTGATTCGAGGACTTATAGGTTTGATTGTGTATTGGGTTTAGTTGGTAGCTTGGGTTTCGTTAGGTTTATTTTTGTTGGGATTTGTATTATGACTATGTTAGAAGCCGAGTGTTTACCTAGAACGTGCTAAGTATATATAGTTGTTTTAGTTTGTGAATGTTGAAAAAAAAGAATGTGAAGTGATGAGTGCCTAAAACACTCATTCGTTGTGTTTATTTCTTAGGATCTTTTTAGACTTTTTAGGATGTTTTAGTCGTTTTCTTGTCATCTTGCTTTAGTTTTCGTTCTTTGTGATTTTGAGTGTGTTTATGCTTTCTCATTGTGTTTTTTGTGATTTTAGGAGCTTATTCTTGGACTTGAGGAGGAAGCGTGATCGACGGAGCGAAGGCACGGGCGACATCAAAGTCGTAGAAGCAAGAAGTGCAAGTCTGATGGACCTGGCGTGCACCAACAATCTCTGGCGCGTGCAATTGATGCTCAAAGACTTGAATGACCAGACTCGAATGACAAAGATGCGAACGACCGGGTGTTTGAAGATATGGTGCGTGCTAGAGGCACGAGTGGCACGCGCTAATGACAGACAGTGACTAAAATTTGGTCATCCCACTTGCTCAAACTGAATGGAAACATGTGGGGAAGCTAAGACACTCGGGGATTAACTTCTTGTGAGGGTGGCAGACACTTTAGGGAGTCATTGGAGGAGTAGTTAGGATATTAGGATTAAAAACTAATTATCTTAGCTTTTGACTTTTGACTTTTGTAATTTTTGGTAATTTTGGCAAGAGGAGAGATAGCAGAGGAGACCAGCACAAAAATGACACACACAGACACTCTCTCTCTCTCTACTGCCATGGACGTGAGGAAAGGAAGAAGAAAGCTTCTTTGAACTTTGATAAGCTTTCTTCTCTTTTACTCTTCATTTTGTTTTTAATGTTAAGTATGTTGTTTTTGTTTATATTCTGTTTTCTTTCAAGTATGTGTGAGTAGTAGATTCTGTGGGTTTAGGACCTAGAAACTAACATGTAATCACTCAATAAAAGGGGAAAAACTAATCGAGAAATGTTTTAGTTAAGAAACTTAAAGCTTAATCTTGGTCTCACATAGCTTATGATCATTATTAGTTCTTGCCATTGACAACGGTTTGGATTAGTTGGCTGTGATAAAAACTATGTGGTTTGCCATGATTATGAACTAGCTAAGACTTGAGACCGAAAGGAGATGTAATTAGTGTAAAAGTTAACTAAATGACTAAGTGCTTAATTAATGAGAAATCTACTTAAGTAGTTAGTTGTCCACTGAGTGATGATTATAGTTTGATCTTAGCTTGGTTTGAATCAATTAGTGGGGTCAAAAGAACATCTAGTTGGTTTATGTTTTGCTAATGTTCAACTTAGACAAATCTAGCGCGAAAGTGTAGGTTTATTGCTCATGGAACACTCGGATCATTTACGAACATAATAAACCCCTTGAGTTGATTGATTGCATGTGTTTCAATGGTTCTAAACTCACTTTTAGTTAAGTTTGATAAATCAGATTGATAGTTTGGTGTTTTGAAGTTCATTGACTTTTTCCTTGTTCAATCTTTAAAACTTAAATTTAGAAGTGTTTTAGTATTGCTAGTCAACCAATCTTCATAATAAACCCCTAAACAAGTTTAGAAACCAAGTACGAAGCCTAGAAACTCGTTTCCCCGAGGATCGACATTACCGGACTTGCTCAGTGCTACTGCTGTTGAAACTTGGCGCACGCAAGCTTTATTTGCGCGTGCCATTGTTCTTGCTGAAGAACATTGGCGCACGCCAGAAAGGGCTGGCGCGCGCCAATACAGACACCTTTGGACCGCATCTTGCTTGACACAATTGGAGCACGCCAAAGACACTAGTGGCGCGCGCCGAAGGGTGGCAGGAGACAAAAAGAAAGAAAATCTTCACAAGCGATTCAACAGCACACTTCGGAACAAGCACAAAAGGAAATCCGCACAAGAGGAACTAGAAAAAGAAGTGAATCAAATTTGGCGCTGTTGCCGGGGAAGCTGAGTAAATAGTGCTCGATTTGGTGAACGAACTTGGGTAGGAAATTTTTTTTTGTTTAAATTAAAAAAAAAACCAAAAAAAAATTAGGATTATTTTTTTTAGTTACTTGCAAAACAAGTTACGTGCATGCCCTTAACCAGATCCACTAAAAATCTTCCATTAGAATTTGAAGTAGACATCACTCGATTTGAAAGGACATTGCGCAAAAAGATAAAGGAAGAAAAGATGGATCAACGACAAGAAGGACAAGGAGCTGAGGCTCAAGCACCTCGACAATCTCTATTGGACCACGGAAGACCGACATATGAAGGAGCAAAAATAGGAATCCAGCATCCAGCTATTGAAGCTAATCACTTTGAAATCAAGCTGGCAGTGATTCATATGCTTCAAGCATCAAGTCAGTTCTATGGATTACCTAATGAAGACGCAAATGACCATCTTGGAAACTTCATGGAATTAGCTGATAACTTTAAGTATCAGGGAGTTTTGGATGATGTCGTTAAGATAAGAATGTTTCTATATACGCTTAGGGACAAGGCTAAACTATGGTATAAGCAACTTAAGGATACTCCAATAACTACTTGGGCAGAACTTGCAAATACTTTTCTGGATCAATATTTCCCATACTCAAGGACAAGTAAGCTAGTCAAAGAGATCACGAATTTTGAACAATATGAAGGAGATTCTTTGAGTGAAACATGGGAGAGATTTAAGGGATTGCAGAGGAGTTGCCCACACCATGGTTTATCGAAGGAGTCTTTGCTAAAAACATTTTATTTTAGCCTTTCACCGACAACAATGGGAACTATTGATGCTGCTTCTAATGGGAATTTTCTGAAAAAGGAAAGAGATGAAGCCTACCATATTTTGGAAGAGTTGGCAGAAACAAACAGGATAATCGCAAATAAGAGAAAAAAAACAGCCTGTCAGAGAGCTTAGAGAACTAACTGAGCAAAGTGAGAAGAGAGGAATGATTGAACTTGATGCTTCCTTGGCATTACAAGCTCAGGTAGATTTAATGGCAAAACAGTTATGTGACTTGACCTGTAGCAAGGTTGATGCTGTTGCTATTCAACAAAATTGTGAAGCATGTGGCAACATTGGCCACGACATTAGTCAATGTGCCATGATGAACCAATGAACTGAGCCCGTCAATTTTGTTAGTGGTCAAGGACAAGGAGGAAACAGGACGGGAAACAATCCATATTCTTCAACATACAATCCAGGATGGAGGAATCATCCTAATTTCTCGTGGAAAGATAGGAGCAATGACGATAACATGGCAATTGTTCCTGATAAAGGACTACCATTACGTGCATAACAACAAAGACCACCTGGTTTTCAACCACGCAGATTTTTGGGAGAAAGAATGGGGGCCCTAGAGGAAAGATTTGACTAGGTAGAGAAATTCATCCAACAGACCGGAGAATCATCTACTAACCAAAGCCAAATCTTGAAGGCCTTAGCAAGCCAAGAGGCAATGCAAAATAATTTGGAACAATTCCTTAAGGGACAATCAACTGCCATGCGAAACATGGAAATACAACTTGGGGAAATTGCAAAGGCAAATGCCCAAAGAGCTTCAGGTTCACTCCCTAGTTCTACTGAAGAAAATCCTCGAGGTCACGTAAACGCTATCGCTTTAAGGAGTGGTAAAAAAATAGCCTCTCAAATAGTCAACAAGAAGGCTAAAGAAAGTGAAGTGGTAGACTCTGACCAAGAAAAGGTTGACGATGTTGTGGAAGAAAAAGTTGAACAACTGCCACAAGAAAAAACTTTACAAGATAAAGTTGCGGTAGAAGAAGAAGTTTACGTATCACCACCCCCAATGATTCCCATTCTACCTTATCTGCAAAGGGTAAAGAGAAAGTCGGGAATGGATGAGAAATTTCTCCGTTTTATGGAGAAAATGAAGGATGTTCAGATAAGCGTCTCTTTTCTTGAGATGCTAGATCAAGTTCCACACTATGCCAAGTTTCTAAAAGAACTAGTCACAAAGAAGAGGAAGTGGAAAGATAAAGAGACAGTTGCCCTCACAGTTGATTGTAGTTCTCTAATTTCAAAAAATCTTCCTACAAAGCTAAAAGATCCAAGGAGTTTTACTATTCCTTGTTTTATTGGTGAACTCGAGTTTTCCAAGTGCTTATGTGATTTAGGCACAAGTATCAACTTGATGCCTTTATCTACATTCCAGAAACTAGGATTGTGTGAAGTTAAGCCAACTTCCATGCTACTTCAGTTGGCAGACCAAATAATAAAGAAGCCATTCGATGTGGTTGAGGATGTCCTAGTAAAGATAGATAAATTCATCTTTCCAGTTGACTTTGTGGTTATAGATTTTCCTGTGAACAAGCTTTGTCCACTGATTCTCGACAGATCTTTCCTTAACACGGCACACGCGTTGGTTGATGTTCATAATGGAAAATTGGTCCTCCAAATAGGAGAGGAGAAAGTTAAGTTTAAAATGAATAGTGTTATGCGTCATCCTCCTGATGAAGAGATATGCATGAGGATTGATGTTGTGGAAGATTGTATCCTCGAGTTTTGTAAGAAAAATATCTCAAAAATAGAGGATACAGAAGAAGAAGAAGAAGAACCACATGAAGAAGTGATGAATGAGGAACAAGGGAAGGAGGAAGTCGACAAGAATTGTTTACTTGAGGAATTGGAAATTCAGTTGAAATATCGAACTCCACCCTCAATTGTGAAAGCTCCATCCTTGGAATTAAAAGAGTTACCCTCGCATCTAAGATACGCTTTCTTAATAGAAGGAGGGAGGTTACCGATTATAATCTCTAACAAGCTCTCAAAGGATGAAGAGGAGAGGGTGCTAGCAATAGTAAACAAGCGGATAAAGGCCATTGCTTGGCAAATTTTTGACATTAAGGGTATAAGCCCAGAGATTGTGATGCACCATATTCACATGGAGGATGGAGCGAAACCAAGGGTAGACCGACAAAGGAGACTTAATCCTAACATGAAGGAGGTTGTAAAGAAGGAGGTGATCAAACTCCTAGAAGCCAGAATTATTTATCTGATATCGGATAGTGAATGGGTTAACCCTATCCATTGTGTCCCCAAGAAAGGGAGAATGATAGTAGTAATCAACGATGAGGGGGAACTCATTCCAACATGTACTGTGACCGGTTGGAGATTGTGTGTTGACTATAGAAAATTAAATGATGCCACACGAAAGGATCATTTTCCTCTTCCATTCATTGATCAGATGTTAGAAAGAATAGCGTGGTATTCTTACTATTGCTTTTTTGATGGTTACTCAGGGTACAACTAAATTGCAATATATCCCAGAGATCAAGAGAAGACATCTTTCACATGTCCTTTTGGTATTTTTGCATATCGCAGAATGCCTTTTGGATTAAGTTGTGCTCCAGCAACATTTCAACGTTGTATGGAGTCTATCTTTTGGGAGATGAATGAGAAGATTATGGAAATTATCATGGATGACTTCTCTGTTTTTGGGAAAACATTTAATCAATGTTTAGAAAATCTTGACAAAGTTTTGGAAAGATGTGAGGAAAAGAATCTTGTGCTCAATTGGGAAAAGTGCCATTTTATGGTGGATGAAGGAATAGTTATGTTGCACAAGATTTCGAAAGTTGGAATGGAAGTAGACAGAGCTAAAATGGATGCGATAGAGAAGATGAATGCACTAACTACAGTTAAAGGAATTAGAGCCTTCCTAGGTCATGCAGGTTTTTATAGAAGATTCATCAAGAATTTCTCTCTAATTGCAAAGCCTCTGACAAA
>SOPF01015454.1:0-10963 GCA_012979155.1 Hypericum perforatum
GCGCCATGCGTCAGCTCCGGATTGGAGGGGAGCTGACACGCGCGGCGCCCTTGCGTGCACGCCTCGCCCCGGACGACGTGGCCCAAACATTTCTCTTATACTAAGATCACCCGCAGCGGTCAAGCTGCTCGGGCGCGCCATGCGTCAGCTCCGGATTGGAGGGGAGCTGACACGCGCGGCGCCCTTGCGTGCACGCCTCGCCCCGGGCGACGTGGCCCCTCTGATTGGGCCACGTCGCCCAAGGCGTTATTTTCTTTTTTTTAAAAAAAAATCGATAAAAATTAAAAAACAAATCGGAAAAAATTAGGAAAAAAAATATGTACAATTTTGCAATATTATGTTTGATATATATATAATGTTTTTCATAGATTTTATGAAATTAGTTTAGTACAATAATCTCATTTGGGCGTGACACTGTAGTGAGGGCACCACTGTGAGCTGAAAATTGAGAGTAGAGGCGCGACTGACGTTGCGCCCAGGGCATGCATTGTAGCGGGGACACCAATGCGAATGTTCTAATACAACTACTACTATATAATTGCTTTATCTGCTCTATATTCTCAGGCAAGGATAGGTTAGTACTCCTTAGGGTGGGATAGGGTACTTACTAGTTGGTGTTTGTTTTCATTATTTTCTTTTTGTTTATCTTTTGTATGTATCTCTTTTCTTCCTCCATTAAAAAACAGCATATTTATCTATAAAATATTAAAATGATGTTGCTGTAAAACACAAGAAATTATATGATCATAAATTTTCCTTCTTAACCATCTAATTTTTATCAAACAATAACCAACAGTTTCTTGAATAAAGAGTTAAAAAAAAGGACAAATACCCGCGAAAATCTTGAGAGATAAACCTCCAATAGGGTTTAAACCTCTTCAAGCCGAGTTTCTTGTCCAAACTCCAAACAAAAAAATGGCGACAAAATCCATCCCAATCCCAACTCCAACGACCTTCCTCCTCTTCGCTAACACTACTTCCCAAACAACCTATTCACATCCCAGACTCCACCATCTCAGGGCCCCCTCTTTTTCTTCTTCCCTCAGAATTATCAGGAGCAGGACCCACTTGCTCAATTGCCAGAACCCATCTCCCCATTTCACCCCTTCGCCAGTAAAACCCGAAAGTTCGGAGCTTTGCGGGGGAGGAGATGATACCCGGGAGGCGATTTCCGGGTTCTTGCAGGGGAATGGGCTGCCCGAGGAGGAGGCGGACGGGATTGCTTCGGGTTGCCCGAGTTACGCGAGGATGCTGGTTGATGGTGTGAGGGATTTGGACGAGTGGAACGGGTGGTCGAGTGGCGGTGGAGGAGGAGAGGAGATGGGGTTTAAGGAGAAGGTGGTGTGCCTGGCGAAGGAGAAAGGTGATGGTGGTAAAGTCGCTTTCCTTGAGAGTTTCGGGCTTAGTTTGCGCTCTTCCATGAATGTTGCTAGGTACCTCTCCAAGGAGTCCCTTCCGGATATCATTCTAAAGGTAGACGTTGCCTCGAATTCGAGACCTCTGGTTAAGCTAATCCTTGTTAGTTGATAACTTTGGTTACCTATGAGTTTTAGACTAGTCTACCATTGACCTGATGAAGTTGAGATTGGTGAATTTGGTTGTTTAAGAGCTTATGAAGGCCGACTAGGAACTGTGAGGTTTATAGACATGGAAGATGGATTAAGGTGGATAGGGATAGGGCATAGTAACTATGACGAATAAGCATTTTATGTATGCTAAATGTAAACTGTTTTGGTAGCATTGAGAGCTTTTTGCTGGTTATGGAAGTGTCCATGTTTCCGCTTGCCTTCGTGTTGTTTGGTAGAATATGAAATTTTGAACCTGTCGTTAGGTCCGTAGGATATACCTGTTGCCCTTCCGTCCCTCTGGTATGTGCTCTGTGTGTGTGTGGCAGTCATTAACAGAGAGCATGAGTGAGAGAGGCAGTTGGGGGAGAAAAGCAAACCGATTTTCTTGCATCCTTTCTCGGCTCGCAATATAATACATTCCCTTTTTTGAATGGACCATGAAGCCCTTTCTTACTTTTGTTTTATTTATACTTTTAGGTTAAGCATATGAAGGAATTTTTCTTTCCTGGGAGTAATGGTATAGAGGCCATCGAATCTGACCAAATAAAGGAGGCTATCGGAGAAGATGCTCGTCGTATGATGAAGCATTTATCAATTGCTACTGATGATGACTTGCAGCAGACCTTGTCTTTCTTTGAGAAGGTTTTTTTTTGCGTCTTCTAGAAGCATCTCCGCGTTATTTCGTTGTTTAATTTTCATCGTATCTTTTGATTGTCAAAATGACGCCAACCTTTTGATTTTTGGTGCAGATTGCAGCAAGGGATGGTGGTTTAGATATGCTGGGTTCATCAGAAGCCTCTCTTGTTACTATGGTGGAATCATTTCCTCTCATCCTTTTGTTGACAATTGATTCCCACTTGATGCCTATGATAGAGTATCTTGAAAGCATAGGAGTCCCAAAGCAACATATAAAAAGGATATTCCTCCTTTATCCACCCATTATGTTATCTGGCAAAAGGGGATTGAAACAGAAGATTGAGTTTTTCCAGAAGGTACCACTTTCACAATTGTGATGTATGTTTAATAAGATGTTTGCATTTTTAATTGTTCTCTCGGTCCTCGAGAAATATGAATGAGTATTTTGGCTTTGTTTTTCAGGTTGGTTCATTTGAGAAGAGTCTTGCTAGAATGATCCAAAAGTACCCATGGATCGTTTCAACATGTATTGAAGATAATTACCATACAATTCTTTCGCACTTCCGTTTGCAAGAGGTACGAGTATGTTTTGTGGAATGTCATTCTATCTTCATGTGTATGGTTAAGTCTAAATCAATTTGAGGTAAACAGCATGTTTCCGCAGTCTGGAATTCTGAGGTGGGCAATTTCTATCGTGCTCCCAAACAAAGTCTACAATTTCTTCAATGATTTAACTATATCTGCATGCTTAGCATTTTTGCGTATGGTTTGTTTTCAATTCATGCACTCCCGTGTGGTCTTATAGTTTCTTTCTTTCCTTGTTAATCCAACGTATAACACTTGCACAATTTCTTCGATATTAGGTTCCAAAAGAGAAAGTTGAGAAGGCAATTACAAAATATCCCTCTCTATTGGGCTGTTCAACCAGAAAGTTGCAGGTTATGGTGGATGAGCTCGGGCGTCTAGGTCTTAAAGGCCAGAAGTTGGGAAAGGCTATTGCAACAAGTCCTAAACTGCTTTTAATGAAACCACAAGATTTTCTACAGGTGTGTGGTTGTTTGTTTCATGTGCTTGTTCCATAAAACATGTAATGAAATCACTACCTGTCCCGTTTCAGGACAACAAGCTTGAAGTTGAATGTCTTTTGCATGCACTTCGAGAGCACTGATGGGTTAACGTGTATTTAATACGTAGGTGGTCTGCTTCCTGGAGGGCATAGGATTTGATCGCATGAACATCATGTCGATACTTGCTCGCTGCCCTGAACTATTGGCTGTAGACATCGAAAAGACTTTGAAGGAGAAACTCGAGTTTCTCACTCGTCTTGGTATTTCCGAAGCGGAAGTACCTCGAGCTATTAAGAAGTACCCAGAACTGCTCGTTTGTGATGTCAACACAACTTTACCTGCCAGGTAATGATGCATTTTGTTCTTCTATTTACACAACTTTACCTTCCAGGCAAATTTTGTGGAATCATCTAAAGTATGACCTTGTTAGGTCTTTAGATGTTATACATGCATCAAGATTCGAGCTTTACATTTTACCCTGCCTATTGTGGTCGTTTCATGCGCGGGGATTGAACAGATTAGACTTGCGATCAACGTTTCTCCACATTGCTAGGTTAAAGCTCCCAACTATTTGGTAATTGCATCTGAAGCCGATTCTCATTGCAGGGTAAATTACTTGATGGAGATAGGACTTACGCAGAGAGAAGTTGCCAACATGATCAGCAGGTTCTCTCCTCTACTAGGGTACAGTGTCGATGGTGTCTTGAAGCCGAAATATGACTTCCTAGTCAACACCATGAAGAGGCCGGTCACGGATGTCGCGAGATATCCGCGGTACTTCAGTTGCTCGTTGGAGAAGAGGATAAGACCGCGGTTTGGGTGGCTAAGGTCTAGAAATGTTGAATGCAGCTTGCAGGAGATGCTGGCTATAAATGATGAAGAATTTGCTGCCAAGTTTATGGAATGATAAACGGATGTCGCTTCCTTATCACATGTAAATTTATTTTAGTTTTGTACAGAAGACAAAAGTGTAGCTCTTGTTGTTAGAATGAATTACAACGAAGGGTAAATATAGATTTGTAAATACTTGTTCCATATAAATCAGTAAGGATGTTCTAATTTAGGGATAATTGCCTTTGAGTCCCTCGAGTTTACTTAAATCATCGATTCAATTCCTTTAATTCTAAAATATCAATTTTAGTCCTCTTGATTGGCTCTAGGGATATTATTTGGTCCTTGTTAGAATCATGTATTTTTTTTTCGGTGAGAGGATACTTGAGTTTACCAATTTAACCCTCAGTGGTAAAAATATACTCTCTTCTTATAAATATCACTAAAATCAAAATCAAGCAAACCCAGATTGAAAACACCACGGCGATAATTTACTTTGACCATATTAGAGTTCTACTTCGTTGTAAGATAGAGGAGACCTTGTTCGTGGATAAACCTAGATCGATTGATAATCAAGAAACCCAGATGGAACTCTTTCCATTTTTTGCCGGCGACCAAGACTAGATGACTTCGGAGGATTGATTTAGCCATCTTCCTTGTTACTTTCATTGATTTTAAAGCAAATATTTTATCTCTGTCTTTGCGTCAAGTAGTTGAAGGTTTCACCAAATGAAGTAAGTTGACATAAAAAGTGGGACTTGGGTTTTCGATGGTGACAGAGGAGATGGTTGGTGTCTGGGTAGAATAGGTAACAGGGGAAGGTGGAGATAAGCGAGGTCGGCAAGGGCATTGGTCTCTGTATGCAACGTCAAACATCTATAAGGGATAAATAAGTTTTTAATAATGAAGGAAAAATTGGTAAATTTGTGTAGTCTCTCACTAGAAAAAATTCATGATTTATGCGACACAGGCAAACACGAAGAAGCTCATAATACCTTACAACACGAAGAAGCTCATGACAATGATCCCTTTAATCTAACCAAGAGATTTCGAGTTTGAATCTTGGATAATAAAATAGTATATATACATATTGAAATTTTTTATCAAATTTTGGAGAAGTTTGACTCGATTTGACTTCATTAATTGATACTAGTAGATTCTAGTGGTCTAGATTAAAAAGTTATTATTCGTAAATGGTGAATGGTGAATGATAAATGTACTTTAAAGCTAGTGAAGAGCATATGCACCAATTGAATTATTCGAATAATTTGTTTTGTTACCTAAGAAATATTTCATCCGGGTCCGGATTTGGATCTGGATCCGAATCCTTTTAAAGTGATTAGATTATATTGATTAACATGGATTATAGAGTGTTTATATAGAACCTATGGGTTACTTAATTACATTAATTATAATTAAAAACTAATTAAAGGCTAATAAACATCCAACAGGTAAGAGCTGTTACTCCAGAATAGGCGCGAGAACTTGATGGCGCGAAGAGGGATTTAACGGCTAGTAGTCGTAAGAGACCGTTGATGAAGAACATGCTAAGAATGGAGAACATCAATAGTAGCAGCCTGCAACCAGTAGATCTGCACCTAATATGTGACATAAACATCACATGTTCTTCAACGCTCCCCCTCAAGTTGGTGAGTAAATGCCAATGATTCCAATCAAACAATGTCGTTCCAAATGACATTGTGAACATATTTATAGTTTGCTCTTCATTGGGAACATATGGAGTCGAAATCAAACCTTTTTGAGCCTTGTCTCTAATATAATGATAGTCAATTTCTATGTGTTTAGTGCGCTCATGGAACACCAAATTAGAAGCTATATGAATGGCAACATCATTATTGTAATACAGAGGCATATGCAACTGAACTGTCATCTTCAACTCGCCTAACAGATTTTTAACCCAAACCAATTCTCTGGCAGTAGAAGACATGCCCCGATATTCAGACTCTAAACTTGATGTAGAAATAACTTGTTGTTTCTTTGATCTCCAGATGACAGGATTTCCTCCAATGAAAACATAATATCCAGTGGTTGATCTTCTGTTGTTGACATCACCAGTATAGCTTGCATCTGAAAAATCCAAAATGTTCAAGTTATTATTATTTTTCATGACAATACCTCTTCCTCGACAACTCTTTAAATATCTGATGATTTTTCCATGATTTCAAAATGAATTTCTCTTGGTGAGTACATGACTTGACTGAGAATGCTAACAACAAAAGTGATATCGAGTCTAGTGATTTGAAGATAAATCACTTTACTAGTCAATTTTTGAAATGATGAACATCGGTAGAGAGAATGAATAAGCAAACTCTACTCCTAAAAAATATTTAACTTTGCTTAAATCCTTTATATCAAATTTGGAATGGAGATTCGATTTGAGTTTGTTGATCAAATATTTATCATCTTTAGTGATTAAAATATCATCAACATAAATCAACACAATAACTTTACCTTCTTTACCAGAGTAGATAAACACTAGCATCTGTATAACACTTATGAAAACCAAGATTAATCAAGTCACTGCTTAACTTATTATACCAAGCACGATGAGGCTGTTTAAGGCCATAAATAGATTTGTAAAGCTTAAATACCTTACTTGGATAGAGAGTATCAAGACCTAGAGGTAGAGCAAGATAAACTTCTTCTTCAATATTGCTTTGTAAGAAGGCATTTTTAATATCCATGTGAGTCATATCCCATCCTTTGATCACAGCTATAGAAATCAGAATTCAGATCGTATTCAATTTAGCAACTGGAGTGAAAGTTTCACGAAAGTCAACTCTTAGAGTTGGGGTGAAACCACAAGCAACCAATCTTGCTTTATATCATTTTACGGATCTATCGCTATGGTGTTTTATTTTATAAATCTATTTACAATCTATAGCTCTTTTGTCCTTTGAAAGAGTGACAATTTCCCATATTTTATTCTTTTCTAAAGCATCTAACTCTTTATCCATAGTTTTGATTCATTCAGACTGCTTGAAAGCTTCCCTAAAGTTAGTTGGTTCAGAGTTACTATCAAGACAACTGATAAACAATTTATGTCATGCACTAATTTGGTTCATAACAAATATGGCTTTCAATAGGATAGTATCCTAAAAATGTATGAAAGTCTTTCGATTTGCAACTTGGTTGTTTCATATTGATTGATCTTCTTAAATTAATTTCATCAGAGTTCTCAGAGTTGTTTGAATAAGAAGACGTACTTGTGTCCGAATTTGATGAGTAAGAACTCGATGCCTCTTCTGATGTCTTACTTCTAATTCCAGGACAATTTACTTCTACATTTTCATTATTCAACAGTAATTGTAACTGACCTTGCTGATGTTGTAGATTCTTAACAGGAAGTTGCACATTTGTAGGGATTATAGGTAAAGGTCTGCATCTTCATTCACAAAGAACTCCCCCTAACTTGAATCATTCTTTTCCTTCTTGAAATAGGGCAGGTGTTCATCGAATTGAGTATCTCTGGAGACAGACTTATGTTGTAGATCTTCACTAAAGCATTTATATGCTTTTTGTGTACTTGAGTAAACCAAGAAAATACACTTGATGACTCTTTATCCAATTTATATCTTTTTCCTGCAAGCACATGAACAAAACAGCAACAACCGAAGATGTGAAATATCAGTAGTCAATTTAACAAAATATCAAGTGGTGATCGTCCATTCAAGGTATCGCTTGGAAGTCTATTGATTAGATAATAAACAATTAAGATAGCATCACTCCAAAACTTCTTTTTTACACCCATTTTAAATATCATCAATCTCCATATGTCAAGAATGTGCCTCTTCTTATGCTCTGCCACTCCATTTTATTATAAAGTGTAGATGCAAGAAGTTTGGTATATGATTCCTAATTCTTTAAGATAATCCTTGAACTCTCCTTGATATTCAGTTATAGCCCTAAAGACTCTAATATTAGTGTTAAACTAATTTTGAACCATCTCGTTAAACTCTTTAAATACGCAGAAAGCACCACTCTTATGTTTAAGGAGATAAACCCATGTTCCTTTATTGTAATGATCTATGAATGTGATAAAGTATTGGAATAAATCATATAAAGTTAAAGCTGCAGACCACACATTAGAGTGAACAAGTTGGAATGCTTCATTATAGACAGAATCAGACGATACAAATAGAAGTCTATAACTTTTTGCATACTTACAGCTATCACAATCAAACTTAGAATTGTCTAATTCTAGAAATAACTTATTCAAAACTTTAAAACTTGGATATCCCAAATGGGAATGCTATAGATCTTGTTGAGAATTGATCATATGAGAGTCTAAAGCACGAGGACAATCATTCATGACATACAAACCATTGATGAGCTTTTCCTCACCAATCTTCTTCTAAGTTGAACACTCCTGAAATTCAACTGAGTCAGCAAAAAATATAGCAATACAATTAAGCTGTTTAGTGACCTTACTTATGGACAACAAATTGTATGAAATATTTGGAACATATAGAGACTTAAGACATTTTTCATTAGAAACACTTTGACAGTACCAATTCCTGCAGCTGGTACTTTAGATCCATTTGCAATGTTGATAAACTAATTCTCAAATCTTTTAAAATTGTGAATTAGCTTGGAATTCTTCTTCATATTTTCATTGGCTCGTGAGTCTATTATCCAATAATTTCTATGATGCATATAAACTAAATGAGCAAATGTTGATAAGGAATGTATAGACGTACCTTCGATTGCAGCTTTAGTAATTTGCTATTTTCAGCATTTGCATCACTATTGCTCTTGAAATGTTGGCAAAGCTTTTAAGCCCATTCAATTGAAAAATTGTTTTGTGAAGTGGTAGAGGAAGCAGTATTTGCAGTAGGAGCTGTGATCACATGAGCATTAGCTTCACTTTTGTCTTTCATTTTTTTTAGATGTGGATGTAAAATCCAACATCTATATTTGTTGTGCCCAGTTTTACCATAGTGATCACATTTTATTAAGCCTCTTCCAATTCCACTTCATCCACCTCTTCCTCGAGATGACATACCTCCTTGAGGAGCATTAAATCTACGAGCAGCTTGAGTTGATGATTTAAGAGTAGAGATGAAAGCGTTTACCTCTGGGAATTAGATTTGTGAGGGGTTATCATGACCTTCCTTCTAGTTTCTTTCTTTTGCATTCTGGAGACTACAACTCCAAATGATGGAATTTCAGATGTAGTAAGTATCTGCTTAATGAAGGAGTCATATTTGGATCCAAGACCTATAAGGAGCTAGAATATTTTATCTTCTTCCTCTCTCCTTTTGAGAATTGCAGCATCGGTGATAATTAGGCGTAGCATAGTGATCTCATCCCACATTGACTTGAATCTTAGATACTCCATAAACGGCTTGTCACCTCTACGCAGCTCATCAATATTTTTCTTGAGCTCATAAGTGTTGTATTGTTTAGAGTACATGCCCTTTATAGGCTCCCACAACTCTTTTGCACTTCGAGCACACACAGGGGCGGAGTCAGAAAATTTAACGAGTAGGATCAATTTTTAATTTTTTTAAATTTAATGTCATATTTTACTTTGATTAATTTTTTAATGGGGTCAATTTCTAATTTTAATAGGGACATATATTAAAAATACAACAAATTATTAAACAATTTTTTTAAGTGGGGTTAATTGACCTCATTCATATCAATGTGGCTCCGCCACTAAGCACATGTGAAAAGATCATGTAATTTGACATCAATCTAATTGAGGAGCCATGACATCAGTAAGTGATCATTCATGCTCCATTCAGGTAAATCAGGATTAGTTTTGTCAGGAGGAGGAAAGTCTCCATTAACAAAACCAATCATTCCACGCGTACTAAGAGCGATAAAAACAACATTGGACCAAGACATATAGTTTGAACCTTTGAATGAAACTTTTGTTATCTTTGACCCAATATTACCATCTATTTCTGTGATTTTCTTCAGATAATTTTGCCTTGAGCTAATTCTTGAAGCATCAGGGATGTTGACATTCAAACTCTCTTCTCCGGAAGTCATATTTTATGGATATGAGGAATTTAGATAGAGCCAGGCTCTGGTGCCATATTAAAGTAATGTAAGTGATTAGATTATATTGATTAACAGAGATTACAGAGTGTTTATATAAAATCTATGGAGAGAAAACTACTTAATTATATTAATTACAATTAAGAACTAATTAAAGACTAATAAACATCCAACGGCTAGGAGCCGTTACTCGGGAATAGGCGCGAGAACTTGATGGCGCGAAGAGGGATCTAATCACTAGTAGCCGTTAGAGATCGTTGATGAAGAGCATGCGAAGAACGAAAAATAGCAGCAGCAGCTAGCAAACCTAGGAGATCTGCACCTGATATGTGGCGTAAATATCACACGTTCTTAAACAGATCCGGATCCGGCTCAAACATATTAATGTGTGGAATTAATATGAGTTTTACTCGATTTTTATACCATTCGAGGCCGTTAAAAAGGGTAATTGTTAATTCTATGATTTCACTGCTGCTACTACGCGTTTGTTATGAAAGAACATATCAATACGCGTTAAAGTACGATCATTAAAAAAAAAAAATCGTTTCCTAAGTTTGAACGAGATTTGACCGATATAAATTGATTCCATAAAGACCACCATAACTTAAATTTAAAAATGGAAATCCAAATTCTATTTCTTTGACTTTCCAAACATACTCTTGAGTGCTAATTTGATGCGTCCTTTAAAAGCCACTAGTTTCCTAAAAAAAGAGATGTCGTTCCTACTAAAAGTAAAAAAAGCTCAATTAGGTAGCCCAATATTATCAAGAAAGACACTCTTTAAGACATGATATTGTTTGTCTTTCAATACTAACAACCAAAAAAAATTAT
>SOPF01015461.1:0-17522 GCA_012979155.1 Hypericum perforatum
AGGTGGGTTCGCCTGATAAATAGACCAGAGGGAAGCCCGATACAGTCGGGTGTTGCCCCAAGCCGACAGGCCAGGGAACATTGCCTGTCATCATATATCCCAGCGGACCCCACAAGTCGGCAGTCTGGAAGGGCAACAACCTGACAATAGCCTAGTAAGCTGACTGCCTATGATATCCCCCCTAGCAGAGAGTGGTAGTAGTAGTGTTATGGCTTCAGTAGCCGAACTTATGACCTTTGTATTTACTTTGGGTTGACATGGTTTAACCTAATGGTGGATTTAGTAAGTGTGAAGCTAAGGATTGTGGTTGAGATGAGAAGGAATGTTATATGATGAATTTGAGAGATCGGATTAGACTGGATGTGGAGGGTGAAGAATTAGAGGTTGCTCTGGGTTTTGACGTAACTGGATGGGGAAAGATTATTAGAAGAATGTGGGTTTTGTGGGTTCTTGTTGACTTTGGTTTGAATTGGGTGCTTAGGTTTGACATGCCAGCCCCTATGATCACTCCGGAGCTGAAGAGAGACCTACAGCTGCTGAAGGTGTTGTGTTGCCGTACAATTAATTGAATCCTCTTCTGTTGATTATGATTGCTTATTTTGGTTTTCACTTGTTGTTGTCTGTGTTTTGATGTTGCAGTTGAGGACTGTTATGGATCCAAAGAGACACTTTAAGAAAGGGGCATCAGGAAAACTCCCTAAATACTTTCAGGTATATATTGTCTTTCAACTAAACTTAGTGCCATGAAGAGTTGTGCGCTTCAGGGATCTTCTGGCTCTATACTGATTTATGGATTGGATTTGGTTCTGTCGGCAATTATTCAGGTGGGCACAGTCATTGAGTCACCAACAGATTTCTACACAGGCAGGCTGACTAAGAAGGAGAGGAAGTCCACCTTTGCTGAAGAACTCCTGGCAAATGATAGCATCAATGCTTATAGGTGAGTCTTCTTAGTCACAGATTTGTGTGACCTAGTCCTAAGCAAACATAGGTTGACTGATAGTCCAAAAGACGAGTTTAGCTGGCATTTTTTTGGATACTTTGTAAAACATGTTTGCTGCTGCAATCTGCATTTAGAAAAAAGTCCATGGCTTCTAGAGCCCGAAAGTGATATAGGCTTGAAGTTCTGCTCGACCCAAGTCTTGTGTGTTATGTTGATTACATCGTTACACCAACATATGAACGTGATCTCTGATCGTCTTTACTCTGTGTTCTGCATAAATGTCACAGGAAACGCAAGGTTCAAGAAATAGAAGAGAAAAATCGACCTGGTGGAAATGACAAATGGAAGATAAAAGGTCGCAATTCCCAGAAGCGGGCCAAAGAAAGAAGGCATTGACCAAATTTCATATTCATTTGGTATCACAGTACTCATATGATAGCGTCTAGTGGATAAGATTTGGAGTCGGGAGTGTGTTACTAAGATTAGGAATTGCTTCTCTGTAATTCTGCTAAGATTGCTACTTCAAAGAGATGTCAATTCTCCACAAGAATGTTACATATTCAATTGCTTTAGTGTATTGTCGCCAATAGCTTCACTGATCACAGCCTAAAGCCATGTCCCATTGCTTTTTGATAGATCATGTTTCCATTGTTATACTTTTCCCTGGCTCATTGATTACTTGTGCCTTGTTGGCCCCTTAATAGGTCTAAACACATGGTCCACGCTTCTAACAAAAGGCATGCCTTGTCGCAGACAAATCTGGTGTAAGTTCTTGTTGTGTCTGAACTTGGAATTTCGGAAAGTACATTGTTGAAATATTGTTGGTCTGAAAAGCAATGGTAATGTTTATAAATTTTTTAACTAATAAGGAGTCGTAGTCAATCAAAAAATAACGTGTAATAGCTGACCTGTTATATGACTTCTAATGAACTATTATGATAAAGACTATATACATACATACGTACAAGCAAAAAGGGTGTTAAATATTTTAAGATGATATCAGAGCGGATTAATCTTGTTTCCACTGTTGAGCTCGCACAATTCTCATTTTTTACAATTTAGTGAAGTCAAAATCAGTGCAATTTTCAACTTGGTGGGTTTTGTTTGAGAGAATGTTGAGACTATCTTACATTAATTAAAACATGTGAGATGGACAAATTTACAAGTGTGAAAAATCCATCAACCTATTACCGAAAAATTTTGGGTTGAACATGAAGCTTTTAACAAATAGAGAAAACTAATTTGTAGTGTGGATTGTTTTTATTGCGAAAATACAATTTGTAGTGTGCCTGGATTTTCCGTATAAACGAAATAAGACGAGAAAGCATTAGTATTGTATATCCAGTACCCATAACAAAGTTGCTACATAGAAATACAAATCAATTTGAAGCTAAACACCTCCTCCAGAATGCGAGGCAGCTGGGAGGGCAGATTAGCGCCTTCAAGAACAAGGACGACAGAAACACATAGAAGTTAGACCTGTGATATTGGCACGGCTCAACCGAACCAAAGAGTTGATCCTTCATGTATCAACGTGATGGTAAGGTTGAGCCGCAACAACATCTCGGGTCAATTGTTTTCTTGCCGAGGACGAAGAATATGGTTGGGTTGACAAGCTTATGAGCAAGAAATGAAATAAACACTCGCTCACAATAAATAGAGATTGGCAGGTTTGTAAGGTAGCCTGTTTTTTTTTTCGTTGGCATGCGTTTGAAGAGCTCAAGGCATGACAAACTAGAGGGGCTTTGGCCAAATGGAAAGCAATCAGCGCAAATGCCAGTGCTTATCCAGGGAGGGTTGCAGGCGAACTTCTCTAAAGACAAAGCTGGCAAATTATATTAGTGTCTCTCCTTTTTTGTCAAAATCATATGATTCTTGTAAAATGAGCCCATTTGTACAGAATTTTTTGATTCTTTAGTTTTATCTATGATTTTGGATTCATAGATATTAATAAGATCCTGCCACAACAACACCACAAAACAATATAAATATTTAGGAAGTTTATGAGTCCAAATTCTTATATTGTTATGATCTAAAATTTACCATTTACAGGAAAACATTAATTTAACTAATCTAAATTTTGACATCAGAATCTACGAGTATAATCCAAGCCTCATGCAAAATGGCGGCGGCTATAACAACGAAAACTGCGTTGCAGGCAATGCAAGTTTATTTAAACTTCCCACAATTTCAAAATAATTTAATTTTTTCCTAGTCAAGATCGCTTTAGCTCGTCTAGTATCGTTTCTCAGAGAGATGAATTCCATTTTTTCATGGAGATTAAAATGATCAAGTGTCGTTCTCCACTATTTGAATTGACATTATCATATTTTTCAAGTATTCTTAATAATATCATCTTAAAAATATCAAAAGTCGCATTCGTTTTTAGTGGTATTCGATCAGTGGTGTGTTCGACCTATGGTGAATCAATTTATGACTCATATTCTGATGAGGAAGAGGATAATGTGGGCGACTCAATTTATGACTCATACCTTGGTGAAGAGGGAATGAGGTTGACGTTGATAATGGTGAAAGTTTAAATACAAGCAAATTGAAGCTAGTTCAATATACTAAAACTATATTAAGTATACGTTTAATACTATATTTAAGTTCATAGGACAAGAAGTATAATATAAACAAAATAAAAAATTTCATAAAAGGCAAATAACAATAAATTTTTTGTTTTATTAAATTATCAAAGTGCTATAATTTTAGGAAATAATTAAATTCTGATATTAACGAGATTGATAAATTTATATAAATATATCGGGGAGTCACTTTACAAATTCAAGCGCACCCAACGTGACCATATCATCAAAGATGTAATGACTGATAAAATATATTATAGTTAGTTTTGTTATTACAGATTGCTAATCAATAATTGTGCAATCATCAGATGATGATGGTGCTTATTCTGAGTATGCGTCCATACGGTCTTGATGGTTATTATTCTGCCACTTTCCACGTATTCACCGTGAGCCTTATTACAAAAAGAAACATGAACCTTATTGATAAAATTGTACTAATATTGTGCTTATCGTATAGGATGATTCAGATGAGTGTCATGGGTTTATAGAAGACTACACGGGGACCATACATCCGGGATGTGTTCTCCTTCTTCTGAATGTAAGCTTATATTTAAATATGTTTTGCATTGTTATTATTGCCCTCCGAGTGTGCCTAAACTATACTAACAAATCAACATTTTATAGGTGAAGGTCGAGTGGAAGTGCGGCTATATGAATGATCTTAACGTCCGGAAACAAAATGTTTTCAAGGTCTTTCAGATGAAAGAAGAAGAAATCTCAAGATCGACTACGCGTAGGATGTAGTGTTATGTGCCAATGTGTTATTTTAATCGTTTTCTAGAATGTAGTAATGGAACTTCCTTGACTTATTGTTGTATGCAAACTACCCTGAGGAGGAGGAGAGTTGTATGTATAAAAGACCGTCTACGGTTCTGCGTTACTTGAGTCATTTTGTTTTTTGAGGTTTTAAAATTCGTGCTAAAGTAAAAACGAATAAAAGTTGAAATATTCATAATTCATAAAAGTAGGTAGACCCGATCAAGTCTTTCGAAAAATTACAATTTCACACTCCTACTTTTCTTTCCGAGCTCCATCCTTCTTCTGGCGACTCATAAACTTGATCCGCCATCTTCGCTCTACGTTGGGGACAATGTGTGATCCCGTGACACATCCCCTTTCAGCTTCCTTTGTAGTCCGTGGTGGCTGAACACGAAATTCTAGCGCAACAGGAGCTGGTGGGGCAGCCTCCTCTGGTAGTGACTCGCTTGCCCTCGGTAGTGACTTGCTTGCCGTCGGATCATCAAATGTCGACTTGCTGGCAGCTTCAACCTCATAAGCTACATCCATGTCCCTACAATCGTAAAAAGAACCAACATTAATATGCGAATGCATGCATCTGTTTATTACACTTATGTATTTGTATTAATAATGGAAATTAATAGACGTACCTATCAAATGTACTACCTATCTGATAACCCGAAGTCTGGTCATGGAATAAGTGGGTCACAAATTCTGCTGGATCAAAAGATGGCGGTGACTGGTAATCGTGACTACCAGATAACGTGTAGTCGAGTGTGCCTGCAAGAGGTTCAACTACCTGGTCCCCAAATTTCCTGGCTCTAAAAATTTAATGTAATATATATAAACACTACACAAATAATATAAATGAAAAATATAGAAAATGCTCTCTAAGTAATATAAGTACCTGTAGGCAGATGAACTTTGGTCCTGCTGCCGCTGAGCAAATCCTGAACCACGCAAGAAGGGCTGCGTGCCTGGTGTTGATATCTAGTGGGACTGTGAGCATGGTGCTGACATTTGGTGTGGCGTGTACGATGGCATAGGCTGCATCGGGGTACCGTGTGGCTCCTATGTTGACCACTGCATCTGCGATGACTGGCCATCGTAGTCTTCCTAACGCATGGGCTGCACTTCGTCCTCTTGTACGGGTTCACCCAACGGCATCTTACTCCACCTACTAAAGAGGTTTGTGCGCTACCTCATAACATGAACTCTCTCTGAGGCAGGTATGTCGTATACCATGCTCGGCAGTGATGGCAAAGGTGCTTGGGAGCTGGGTATGTTCGTGTACTGGCGATCCTCTCCAACAAACCTCAGCCCGAACTCTAACAATGCCCTGGTCTGCGGGTCATGTTATGTATGGTAGCGTACATGCTCTACGGCGTCGGCCTACATCAAGCAAAGTATTGCAATAATTGGAATTTACATATAGAAAAATAATAATGAAAATTCATACAAATAAAATTTTTTGTACTCACATTTCTGTGCAACATGGCTCCATCATGACTGATCCAGCGCTTAGTGTGCAGCCTGTACCAATCCATGTACATGTCATGGTAATGGACATATGGGGCATCCATCGAAACTCCTGGGGGGAGAACGTATCTATGTCGCACGTCCCTCTAAATACTAACATGGACTGGGAAAACGTCATCCCACTTCGTGCTAGCTTGACCTCGACCGCCCTTTGCTGCACTATGTGTCCCTTCATCTTGCTCGGGAGATATCAGAATACCCTAGACGTATCCGAACTGCCTTAACACCCGATCAAGGTAATGCCACTCAACCACGTAGAAACTGAGCAGTGGCGCCCTCACTAGCCACAGACGCTAACCATGATGATAAATGCCCGGCAATCTTGCGATAATGTCAATAATATACGGCAGCTAGACCACCTACAATATTTAATACGGTCTAACATTGTTTGAAATTAACTAAACACTACAATTATTAGGTAATATGCACATGGAAGAGGTTTTATTACTTACGTTGTGGTCTCGCAGCTCATCCAGCAGGCGGCGATACACCCTTACGCTTATAGTTCTCTTTGAGATGCATCGATTTATCTACCCAGTCCACCTGTAATAAACACATATACACATTAATCATATTCTGTAAAAAAAAAAGACAACAACATACCAACAAGATCGGTATAAGGTTAAGAAAGAAATTTCTTTTGTTTTTTTTTCTGGTCCAAAAAAGGGGAGTTTTTTCCTGTTTCATGCTACTTTTCACTATAACATACCAACAAGTGTATAATGAAAAAATTGTAAATACCTAATATCCAAAGATTGCCAGTACTCTTGCTCCACATGGTTTTTTATGGCAACCCGTAGTGGAACAATCTTCTCAGCAACCCACATCCAAAGTAGTGCAAGATCGCCGAAGATCGAAAATGCACTACTATCGGTGGCCCTACACAGTTGGTGATAGAGATGCGCCAGACAAGCACTCCCCCAGCTGTATGTGGCTATCGAATCTACATCCAACAACATTGGCAGCCAGCACAAACTGACTCGTACCTCAGTCGTCTCTGGAAACAAAATGTAGCCAATTAGGCGCATAATGCTGGCTTGTACAAACTGACGCACCGTCTCATCGTCAGCATAATCATCTAGCTCCGCAGGGTCGTAGAAGTCCTCAAACCAGTTAAGGACAATGGTGTTCCCAAACGTACATGCCAGCGTCAACTTTGGGTTCCTACCGAAGCACTGCATACACAACTCTGGCTAATCTGATGGTGACTGCTGCCTGGTTAGTGGGAGGCCATCTATCGAAAGCCCGTACAGTACGACAACATCCTGCATCATGATGGTCATCTCTCCCACAGGCATGTGGAACGTATGTGTCTCCGGTCACCACCGCTCCACCAAAGCTGTAACAACAGTCGACTCAATCATAACATGGCCGATGCGCCAGACGTCCCAAAAACTAGCTGCCTGCATATAGCCGATGAATGCCCTATTCTGCACCAGCTTCTACTTCTATCTCCATCGATAAATCTTGAAGACCGCATCCACGTCAAACTCGTCACTCCAACAATGTCCGATGAATAGGACCTTCATCACTGAAATTAACTCCGTGCTGCTGGTGTGACATGTCTACAAAAAATATTATTCAACGTCAAATAAATAAAACTAATAACTAACATAATAACGTACATAATAATATACCTAGTTAACTAAAATACAAACAATTACACAATATATATACATCACCTAACTAAAATGCGATACCTAATTAACCGAATTAAGAAGGTAATAAACAATTTTTCATTAAAAAAATTAATCAAATTAACAACCTAATAAACCATTTATTAACAACAAAACTAAACAAATTAATACCAAAAAATTACTATTTCTATTAATAAATTAACAACTAAATTAACCATTCATCATAATCAAATTACCCAAATTAACAACTAAACGAAATATTTTGCGCAACCTAAACTAATTAACCGTTTCACAAAAAATCCAAATTCTCACTTTAATCAACAAAAATCTAATTAACAACTAAATTAATTTCTAACAACACAAATCCAAACTAATTTCTAAACCTAAACCCTAAAATTCTAATTTAGAATTAATAAAAAATTATTAAATTTAGCATTAACCTAAATGAGGACGAGCGGGCCCGTGGCTGGAACGGGGTGGCCAGAGGAGGAGGAAGGCTCAGCCAGAAGAGGAGGAGGGCTCGGTCGGAGGAGGAGGAAGGGTCGGTCGAAGGAGGAGGAGCGCTCGACCGGACGGGACGGGGAGGGCGGAGATGGGAAGAGGGAGCGGGCGGATTTTTGGGGAAATCATCAGAATGAGTCGGGGAAGAAGAAAACTAATTTTAATCGTCTGTTGAGCCAATAGACGGGTTTAAAACCCGTCTACCAATAGACGGGATAACAACCCGTCTATTGGTATAGATGGGTTAAAAACCCGTCTATTGGCCCGATAGACGGAAAAATTTCTGGTCGGACACCAGAATGGGAATAACGGGAATGGGGCACCATTTTGGTAATTTATGGTGAATAGTAACACCAAAGTGAGAAAAAACCCACGGTGGTCGAAGTTCTCATAATTAAACTAGGAGAAAAACTCACAAATCCTAAGGTTATGCATAATATACTAGGAAGTCCTTTCAATAGCTTATTAGTCTTTAAGTAATGAGAAATCTAACTAATAGGTACCTGAGTCTATCTTTTGTCAATACATCATATGGAATATTAAACTACCCTAATTTTATTTGACTCTGCTTTCTACCATTATTAAGATAATTTTATGGGTAATGTTTGTAAATTGACGTACAATATGTTATAAGTTATTTAATGTTTACACCTTGTTAAAGAAATAGTTATTTCTTGTTTACCTCTTAGAACTTAGATTTCTTTATTTGATGGTTAATAGAATTTAAGTTGATGATACATGTTCAAATGCTACTATGATTTGCAGCAGCAAACAATTATTGATGGAGTTATTGATTTGCTATTACAGTGTTGCTTGATGTTCTTGATGTATTATAGTTATTTCTTGTCATGTCCTTGGTGTCTTGGAGAAGACAATTTTTGTTCTTTAGTTTAGAATATCAAAATCATTTTACTTGTAAAGGGAAGGCTAGTTTTGATGTTCTACACAAAAATATTCACCAAAAATAGACTCAGGGATCTATTAGTTCTATTTCTTATTACTTAGGGACTAATAAGTTATTGAAAGGTTCTCCTAATCTTAAAGACTTGTGAATTTGTTTTCTTTAAAATATTATATAGCAAGTAAACGACCTCAGTATTCGAGTAAGTGGGACCACGGGTAGCAAGTTGTGAATGCGACGAATGAAATTCAGAGAGGTGGCCGGGTAAGTGCCCACTAGGGAGTTATAGAAATTTTGCCCAGACAAGGAAAAGAAGTTTTTGTGGACAAGTTTGCCCCTCCCTTGTAAAAACCTTTAAATACCTCTACCACTCATCTCCTACCTTATTCTAAGTATATCCTACATAATATCTAGATATTTAGGAGAGGAAAGGTGTTCTTCTTCTTCCTCATTGTAAGATCAAGTTTGATCAAGATGTCTTGATAGTAGATTTCCTCCTGGCTTAGTACGCCTCCAGACGTAGACGATCTCGTCGAACCGGGTGAACAAATTTCTTGTCTTCTTTGTCTAATTTCTATTTTGAACTTCGTTGTGTTTGCGTGGCTTGCTCATTGTTTTCGTTGCGCGTAGGATCGATTTGTCCCAACAACTGGTATTCGAGCTCCTTAGTATAGGATCTGGTGGGAGCAAGCACGATGGGTGATGGAAAATCTCTCGTTGATAAGTTCGATGGATTGGACTATGGCTTTTGGAAGATGCAAATTGAGGACTACTTGTACGGTAAAGATTTGCACCTTCCCCTCGGTGAGGGTAAGCCAGGTGAGATGTATGAAAAAGATTGGATTTTGTTGGATAGGAAAGCGATGAGTATGATTCACTTGTCTTTGTCGAAGAATGTGGCGTTGCATACGGTGAAGGTAAAGACTACGACAGAGTTGTTAAAGATATTGTCTGAGTTGTATGAGAAGCCCTCAGCGGCTAACAAGGTTCACTTGATGAGAAAGCTCTTTAATCTAAGGATGTCAGAAGGTGCTTCAGTGGCTTTGCATCTTCATCAGTTCAATGCGACCATAGCGTCTTTGAGCTCGGTGAAGATCGACTTTGATGATGAGATACAAGCTCTTATATTGCTTAGCTCTTTACCTGATAGTTGGAGTGGTACTATGACCGCAGTGAGTGCGTCAGCAGGAAAGGTGAAGTTGATATTGAATGAGGTGAAGGACTTGATCATGAGCGAGGAGATTCGCAGAAGAGAGTCCGGTGCAACCTCAGGTTCAGCTTTGAGTGCTAGCAATAGAGGAAGGTCTGAGTCTAGATGGAAGGATAAAAGGGACAAGAGTAGGGCTAAGTCTAAGTCAAAAGATGATTCGAAGAAAGACAAGAGCTCGATTCAATGCTATAATTATGGTAAGTATGGCCACTACCAAAATAAGTGCAGAGCACCGAAGAAGGAGGATAATTTGGCAAATGCAACAACAGAAGATCTCGAAGAGGCATTGGTCTTAAGTGTGATCAGTCCATTGAAGTCTTGGATATTAGATTCAGGAGCATCGTTCCACTCTTGTGGTGATAAGGGTATGATGGAAACCTATACTCCGGGAGAATTTGGCAAAGTTTATCTAGCTGATGATGAACCATTGCAAATTGTGGGTAAGGGAGATATGAGAGTCAATACTCCAAATGGATCGTTGCTATTGTTGAAAGATGTGAGGCATATTTCCGGGTTGAGGAGGAATTTGCTTTCTGTGGGACAACTTGATAAAGAAGGCTATGATGTGACCTTTGGTTATCATACATGAAAGATCACCAAAGGAGCTTGTGTAGTAGCTCGAGGTGAGAAAGAAGGTACATTGTATATGATGAGGAATACTTTTACTTGTATCGATCTTGTGGGAGCTACAGATGATGCAGACTTGTGGCATAGCAGACTAGGCCACATGAGTGAGAAACGGATGAGGATGCTTTATTCAAAGGGGAAGCTACCAGGTTTGAAAACTGTGTGAATGTAGGTCTTTGTGAAGACTGTGTATTTGGGAAGCAGAAGAGAGTTAGCTTCTCAAAAGGTGGCAGAACCCCTAAAGCAGAGAAGCTTGAATTAGTCCATAGTGATTTATGGGGACCGGCACCAGTTGCATCCGTGGGTGGATCCTTGTATTATATAATCTTCATTGACGACTCTACCAGGAAGGTATGGGTTTACTTTTTAAAGCACAAGTCAGAAGCCTTTGATGCATTTAGGAAGTGGAAGCTCTTCTTGAGAATAAGACAGGTCTTAAGGTAAAGTGCTTAAGGTCTGATAATAGCGGTGAGTATGAGCTTCAAGAGTTCAAAAGTTTCTGTGCGGAGCATGGCATTCGTATGGAAAAGACTGTGGCAGGGACACCTTAGCAGAATGGCATAGCTGAAAGAATGAATCAGACACTGAATGAGAGAGGAAGGGCCATGAGATCGAAATATGGTCTACCAAAGATATTTTTGGCAGATGTCGTCAACACAGCATTCGTGATCTAACAGAGGTCCATCGGCTCCTTTGGAGAATAGGATTCCAGAAGAGGCTTGGAGTGGTAAGGACGTTGATCTAACTTTCTTACGAGTGTTTGGTTGTGTTGCTTATGTACTTGTGAACACAGGTGATAGGAGTAAGTTTGATGCCAAGTGCAAGAAGTGCACATTTATTGGATATGGAGAAGAGGAGTTTGGGTTCCGCTTCTGGGATGAGAAGATTTGCAAGGTTGTGAGGAGCCGGGATGTCATATTCAATGAGAAGGTAATGTACAAGGATAAGGAGTGTGTAGCTAAGGAAGTAGGTTCTAGCAGTGAGGTGGTCGAGTTAGACATCTCGAACTTGGGTAGGAGCATATTACTTGATAGACAAGAGACCGAGATGAAAACTGAGATAGAGACTGAGATGGAGCCAAGATCTCCATTGCCAATAGTTCCATTGAGGAGGTCTAACAAAGAATGTGGGCCTCTGGACATATATTTGCCAGCAAATTTCTATCTCTTATTGACCGATGGAGGAGAACCTGAAGATTTTGCAGAGGCTCTTATTAGTGATCAAGTTGGCAAGTGGAGAACTGCCATGGATGATGAGATGGAGTCGTTGAAGTGCAATGAAACTTGGGAGTTAGTTCAACTTCCGAAGAACAAGAAAGCACTGCAGAATAAATGGGTCTATAGAGTGAAAAAAGAGGCAGATAGCACCGAGCGTTACAAGGCGAGATTGGTTGTAAAGGGATTCCAGCAGAAGTATGGATATGACTTCACTGATACCTTCACTCCTGTGGTGAAGATAACTACTATTCGGATGGTTATGAGTATAGTAGCTGCTGAGAATTTAATGCTAGAGCAAATGGATGTGAAGACAGCATTTCTCCATGGTGATTTAAAGGAAAAAATCTACATGGTGCAATCAGAGAGATTCTTGCAAGGTGATAGAGAACTCGTGTGCAAGTTGAGAAAGAGCTTGTATGGATTAAAGCAAGCTCCAAGGCAGTGGTATAAGAAGTTTGATGGATTCATCTGCGACATAGATTTCACTCGGTGTGGAACAGATCATTGTTGCTATGTGAAAAGCTTGGACAATGGCTATATCATCCTCCTGCTTTATGTTGATGACTTGTTAATAGCAGGCACTAGTGCTAGAGATGTGAGCAAGGTGAAGAAGCAATTGTCTGAAAGGTTTGCCATGAAGGACTTGGGTGAGGCTAGGCAAATCCTCAGAATGAGGATTGAGAGAGATAGATATACGGGGAAGTTATTTCTCTCTCAAGCTGAGTACGTTGAGAAGGTACTAGAAAGATTCAGCATGCAAGATGTAAAATCCAAGCAAACTCCCTTGGCTGGACACTTCAAGCTGTCCAAAGATGACTTGCCTCACAGTGAGGTAGAGAAAGCTCGCATGGAGAGGACTCCTTATGCATCAGCGATGGGAAGCTTGATGTATACTATGGTTTGTACGAGGCCAGACATAGTATATGCGGTGGGAGTTGTGAGCAAGTTCATGAGCAATCCGGGTGAGCAACATTGGGTTGCGGTGAAATGGATCCTGGGATACTTGAGAGGTACTACTGAGAAGTGTCTTTGCTTTAAGGGCAAAGAAGTGAACCTCTTAGGGTATTGTGATGCAGACTTGAGGTCTAATGATCATGATGAGAAGAGGAGCACGACAGGTTATGTCTTTACGTTGGGAGGTACAGCGATATCTTGGGCCTCGAGGTTGCAAAAAGTGGTGGCTTTGTTAACTGCGGAAAGTGAGTACGTGGCTATGACGGAAGCAAGCAGAGAGATGGTGTGGCTGAAAAATTTCTTGTGAGAATTGGAAAGAGAGCAAGAGGAGAATGTACTCCACTGTGATAGCCAAAGTGTGATACATTTGGCAAAGAATCCCGCCTACCACTCAAGAACAAAGCATATCAAGCTGAAGTTCCACTACATTCGTGACCTTTTAGAGTTGAAGATCTTGAGGCTTGAGAAAATTGACAGGAAGGTGAATCTCGCAGACATGTTTACCAAGGTGGTTACCTTTGAGAAGCTGAAGCTTAATATGGCTTCAGCGGGTCTAGTGAATTAGTGAATGGACCTGGCGTACCATGAGGAAGAGGAGTCATCAAGTGAACGATGACATGTATTGAGATTAAGATTAGTCTTCAGGTTGGAGATTGTTGAGATATGAAGCCTATCGATACTCCGGAAGGTAGATATATTGATTGGGGATGCCTAAGATTCAACAGTTTTGAAATTGGAGTTCGTATAAGGGAGAAACGTGAAGTTGAAATTTGGGCTTCAGGGGCCAGCGCCCACTGGCCGGGCAAGTGCCCACTGGGAGAGCATCAGATTGTTGTGAAATTGGAGCCAGCGCCCACTGGCCGGGCAAGTGCCCACTGGGGAGTTACAAAAATTTTGCCCAGACGAGGAAAATAAGTTTTTGTGACAAGTTTGCCCCTCTCTTGTAAAAACCTTTAAATACCTCTCCCACTCATCTCCTACCTTATTCTAAGTACATCCTACATAATATCTAGATATTTAGGAGAGGAAAGGTGTTCTTCTTCCTCCTCCTTGTAAGATCAAGTTTGATCAAGGTGTCTTGATAGTGGATTTTCTCCTGGCTTGGTACGCCTCCAGACGTAGACAATCTCGTCGAACCGGGTGAACAAATTTCTTATCTTCTTTGTCTAATTTCCATTTTGAACTTTGTTGTGTTTGCGTGGCTTGCTTGTTGTTTCTGTTGCGCGTGGGATCGATTTGTCCCAACAACTGGTATCAGAGCTCCTTAGTATAGGATCTGGTGGGAGCAAGCACAATGGGTGATGGAAAATCTCCCGTTGACAAGTTCAATGGATTGGACTATGGCTTTTGGAAGATGCAAATTAAGGACTACTTGTACGGTAAAAATTTGCACCTTCCCCTTGGTGAGGGTAAGCCAGGTGAGATGTATGAGAAAGATTGGATTTTGTTGGATAGGAAAGCAATGAGTATGATTCGCTTGTCTTTGTCGAAGAATGTGGCGTTGCATACGGTGAAGGCAAAGACTACGACGGAGTTGTTAAAGATATTGTCTGAGTTGTATGAGAAGCCCTCGACGGCTAACAAGGTTCACTTGATGAGAAAGCTCTTTAATCTAAGGATGTCGAAAGGTGCTTTAGTGGCTTTGCATCTTCATCAGTTCAATGCGACCATAGCGTCTTTGAGCTCGGTAAAGATCAACTTTGATGATGAGGTACAAGCTCTTATATTGCTTAGCTCCTTACCTGATAGTTGGAGTGGTACTGTGACCGTAGTGAGTGCGTCAGCAGGAAAGGTGAAGTTGATATTGGATGAGGTGAGGGACTTGATCATAAGCGAGGAGATTCGCAGGAGAGAGTCCGGTGCAACCTCAGGTTCAGCTTTGAGTGCTAGCAATAGAGGAAGGTCTGAGTCTAGATGCAAGGGCAAAAGGGATAAGAGTAGGGCTAAGTCTAAGTCGAAAGATGATTCGAAGAAGGACAAGAGCTCGGTTCAATGCTATAATTGTGGCAAGTATGGCCACTACCAGAATAAGTGCAGAGCACCGAAGAAGGAGGATAATTCGGCAAATGCAATAACGAAAGATCTCGAAGAGGCGTTGGTCTTAAGTGTGATCAGTCCATTAAAGTCTTGGATATTGATTCAGGAGCATCGTTCCACTCTTGTGGTGACAAGGGTATGATGAAAACCTATACTCCGGAAGAATTTGGCAAAGTTTATCTAGCTGATGATGAACCATTGCAAATTGTGGGTAAGGGAGATGTGAGAGTCAATATTCCAAATGGATCGTTGCTATTGTTGAAAGATGTGAGGCATATTCCTGGGTTAAGGAGGAATTTGCTTTCTGTGGGACAACTTGATAAAGAAGGCTATGATGTGACCTTTGGTTGTCATACATGGAAGATCACCAAGGGAGCTTGTGTAGTAGCTCAAGGTGAGAAAGAAGGTACATTGTATATGACGAGGAATACTCTTACTTGTATCGATCTTGTGGGAGCTACAAATGATGCAGACTTGTGGCATAGCAGACTAGGCCACATGAGTGAGAAAGGGATGAGGATGCTTTGTTCAAAGGGGAAGCTACCAGGTTTGAAAACTGTGTGAATTTAGGTCTTTGTGAAGACTGTGTATTTGGGAAGCAGAAGAGAGTTAGCTTCTCAAAAGGTGGCAGAATCCCTAAAGCAGAGAAGCTTGAATTGGTCCATAGTGATTTATGGGGACCGGCACCAGTTGCATCCGTGGGTGGATCCTTGTATTATATGACCTTCATTGACGACTCTACCAGGAAGGTATGGGTTTACTTTTTAAAGCACAAGTCAGAAGCCTTTGATGCATTTAGGAAGTGGAAGGCTCTTCTTGAGAATGAGACAGGTCTTAAGGTAAAGTGCTTAAGGTCTGATAATAGCGGTGAGTATGAGCTTCAAGAGTTCAAAAGTTTCTGTGCGGAGCATGGCATTCGTATGGAAAAGACTGTGGCAGGGACACCTCAGCAGAATGGCATAGCTGAAAGAATGAATCGGACACTGAATGAGAGAGGAAGGGCCATGAGATCAAAATATGCTCTACCAAAGATGTTTTTGGCAGATGCCGTCAACACAGCATTCGTGATCTAACAGAGGTCCATCGGCTCCTTTGGAGAATGGGATTCCAGAAGAGGCTTGGAGTGGTAAGGACGTTGATCTAACTTTCTTACGAGTGTTTGGTTGTGTTGCCTATGTACTTGTGAACACAGGTGATAGGAGTAAGCTTGATGCCAAGTGCAAGAAGTGCACATTTATTGGATATGGAGGAGAGGAGTTTGGGGTCCTCCCAAATTATCTGAGACAGCAACGCACATTAATGAGGATACGCATCTCAATAAGTCGGTAAAAATACACAATACATGCATCAAATCATATCACACGTTTCATATCAGATCGTATACAATAAGACTCAACACTTAAAAGCACATGCATAAGAGATATCATTAATTTAAACTTGATAAATCTAAGCATGTACAACATCGCATAGTAACAAAATCACGAACATACATCCACAGTCGAGCTTTTCGAAACTGAAACTGAAATAGAGGTTACTTAGCCTACTAACGTCATAGAACTCTGCAATACTTCTCAATCATTCCACAATAACAATCACGATTACAGAGCTCTACTGCACATCTCAACCAATAGCAATCGCAATAGAAATACACCTTAGCATTCTTAACGTATACAATATCAATCACAATAACGATCACAACAATGATCACAATATAATCACACTACGATCATAATAATGATCACAGTACAATCATACTACGATCACAACAATGATCACAATACAATCACACTATGGTCACAACAATGATCACAATACAATCACACTACAGTCATAACAATGATCACAATACAATCACACTACGGAGCTCCGCAGTCCTTGCACTCATGTCGGAATTCTTTTGGTCCACTAGTAAATACTCCCCATTTCCCATAAGGGCCCATTAGGCAGAAGTACTACTCTCCACAAGCCCAGATAGTCCACCTACCTTTCCGTCCATTTGATCGCACATACCTCAGGTTACCCGTAGCCCCTTAAGCGATATGCCAAACTACGGTCCACTAGGTACAGGACAATCCCGCATGCTATCATTCACATCAATCACACATTCGAAGACCCACATTCCACATCCATCAACACAATTCCACAATCCAAAATCAGAATCCGAAAACCAACACACAATTCGACATGAAATCAAATTGCATTCACATCATTACAAAAATTCATAATCATACTTCTATCAAATTTCATACTCATATTCATATCAACCTCATAATTAAATAAATATTCATACTCTTAAAAATAATAGATTATCTGTATAAACGTTCAACCTCATCACATACTCAATATAACATACAACGTATCAAACAATTAATTCGATCACTTTCCATAGACCAAGCTATATAAACAAAATTCAAATAAAAATAAAACAATAATCCGATCTTTCATTTCGATCATAAGTTCGTTCGTAATCATTATAAAATAAAAAATCCAAATCCTAGCGAATCCATGCTAAAAGAATTCATGGCCGTAAGCAGGTAAACTAAAGAATGTTCAATTATTCAATTAAAATAAATATTCTGACTCTTAAAATTGCAGAGTATCTGTATATACGTTCAACCTCACGACATGCT
>SOPF01015465.1:0-12987 GCA_012979155.1 Hypericum perforatum
CCAAACTATTGAATAAAACAGACTAAACAAATAAATCAAACATACCAAAATACTAAATTAAACAAACCTCAATAATTTTTTTTGATAGTTTGCCCAGACCATTCAATGGTTTATCCGATTATACTCAATGGTATATTCAGTTATATTCAATGGTTGTGAGTCATATTAAAAAGTTTATCCGATTATATCAAATGGTTTGCCAAGTTATATTCGATGGTTACCCGATTATATTTGATAGTATACCATATTAAATAATTAATTTGATAATATTTTTTATAATTTGTTAAATATTTTTCATTGAACAAACTAAACTATTGAATAAAACAGACCAAACAATTGAATATGCTGTTCTGATGTCAGTTTTGCCTCTCTTTGCTGTCTTTTCTTTTCGTGTTTCTAGGATCAAGTTGGTTTATGATCAGAACAAGTTTTAACGTTGTGTTGAATTTGCATAGGGAGAAGACTATTGTAATCCAATGGCAGCCCCCACCTCTCATGTGAGCAAGCTAACTACGACCAACTACCTCTCAAGTCGAGCCGATGCTCGAGGCATCATACCTCATTAGTTATGTTGAAGGCATCTGCTCCGCACTAGCTAAAGTGGGCATATGAGAGACAACTCCCAACTGGGATTATCCCAGTTGGCAGTAAGTAAACAAGAAAGTCCTCACATGGATCACGGTCTCTCTCTCTCTTAGAATCAGCTCTGGCCCAATTGGCCGACTACAACATGGCCAAAGAACTCTGGGATTGACTGGCGAAAGCTTATGGAGGAAGCTATCGCTCCCACATGCTTCAGCAAAAGGAATACATGGTTCATCTGAAGAAAGGAGACGATAACATGGAGGCTTATCTTACCCGCACAAAGAAGATTGCTGATCAGCTCGTTGCATTGGGAGCTCTAGCAATAGATGATGATATTACACAGCGAGTACTTGTCGGTCTCGATGAACACTACTGCCCCTTTGCCAGAAACATTGAAGCCAGGGATGCAGCTATCTCCCTCGACTAGTTGTAGGGCCTCTTTGAAATTGAGGAGATGAATCTCCAGTGACTGACTCTTGTTGTCATTCCCATCAATGATGCCTGCTACCTACTTTACTACCAAATCTGACATTCCTAGAGGAGGAAGAGGAGGATTAAGCAATCAAGAAGGTGGGGGCAACTACTTTTCTCTAGCCCATCTAACTACGAGTCTAATAACAACTAAGGAGGGTCTGGGTCTTGCCAAGGCAACCAGACTGGAGTCTGAAGTACTGAGATCCAGTGTCACAATTGTGAGGGTTACAATCATTTAGCCCGTGATTACTCATCAGCATGACATTCTAGGTTCAACTTGTAGGCCTATCGTACTACATCGCTATAGTGCTCTCTATGGGTGGTTGATTCTAGCATAACACACCATTTAACTTTAGAGTAATCAAACCTCCAACTCCACTTGGAGTACAATGGACTTGAGGAAGTCACATTTGGTAATAGACAAACTCTCCCTATTTCTCACATCGATTTAATGGATCTCAAGCGTGCACTAATCTCATATTGCTAAGCACGCACACTCGAGAGAACAACATAATTGTGGAGTTTATTAACGATCATTTCTTTGTAAAGGTTCGAGTCACAAAGTAGGTTCTCTACCAAGGCATGAGTGAAGATGGCATGTATCTGTTCCAGTTGGCAATGAATTTGCGAACATGTTTTGCAGCTATTGGGCTCTCTCTTCAAATCTGGCATCATGACTGGGTCATGCTAATCTTCAAGCTATCAAGGCTGCTCTCCAGTCGCAGTCTATTTCGTTTTTAATAAAAAGACTAAGTCATCATGTCATGGTTGTTATGTCGGAAAGATTCACAAACTTCCTTTTATGATGTCATCTTATTAAGCATCCGAGCCTCTCGATCTCATTTATAGCAATCTTTGGGGGGCCATCACCTATCTTGTCGTGTGATGAATTTCCTACTATGCACTTTTCTATGATCATTTCAGCAAGTATGTATGGATTTACTTTCTTAAGCGCAAATCCGAACTCTTCAACATTTTTGTCCAATTACGCACACAGGTCGAGAAATATTTTGGGCGACCAATCAAGACTTTTCAGTTCGACTAGGGGTGTGTTTCAAAGCCTAACCAAGTATCTCTCAGATCATGGCATTAGTTGAAAGGGTATATTGTTCTTACACGCCTAGGCAAAATGGGTGCACGGAATGAAAATACCGACATATTGTTAAAACCAGATTGGCTATTGTCCATCATGCCTCCATTTTGACTCGCTTTTGGTCAATAATTTTTAAATCCATTGCATATTTGATAAATCGCATGCCTACGCCACAACTCAATAATATCTCTCCATATCATAAATTATTTGATGAAGCACCATCCTTATCAAATATACGAGTTATTGCCTGTCTATGTTATCCATGGCTCAGTCCTCACACCAAGCACAAATTAGAGCCTCGATCTGTGTCGTATGCATTTTTAGGCTATAGCCACATTCACAAAGGATACCAATGTTGTGATCTCTTAGTAAAAAAAATATATGTAAGTCAACATGTGTTATTTGATGAATGTGTTTTCCCATTTATAGACAAACAATTCACTAGTGGTCGTGCTAATGTTTCAAATCAGCATGATAATCAAATATCGCTCAGTCATCCCCACTATGGGCATTTTCTACGACCAACCATTCCACCAACAAGCCTACCAGCTCAAAATAATGGACTCAACATAATTTTGTTTTTGGTCCAACACCGCCACTACCCAGAAATCCCCGTCCACTATAGGTTTATCTTCGACGACCCAGGGATGCTTCGTCGGTCAAAACTACTCTATGCAGCAACCCACCGATGATGCCATCTCCTTCATTGATTATGCCACCTACTACTCCTTTGGTCTTAGCACATCCAACTCAGCATCACACACAATGATTACATGCTCTCAATGACATGTCTCTCCTACGATGAACCTTGCACAAAAGATTACAGAGAAGAAGGATGATACACCAAGTTGCTTCACCCAGGCCACTTGCCACATACACTAGCGTAAGGCATAATAGTCAAAGCACGTGAAGCGGCGCAGCGTGGCCAACCCAAAAATGAAGCGGAGATGTGGTGTAGTGCGGAGTGGGTGCTATACATATTGACACGGACCGTTATTCATAATGTAAAATAAATATGTGTAAATACTTATAATTAGAAATAAAAATTTACAAAGATTCATAATTAAAACCAATAATCAAATACATCAAACAAAAACATACTTGCAAATGACAATAACTTCAAAGAAACAAACACTTAAGACTTTAAAGTTTACAAATCATGATAATCAAAGCTTTCATCGTCACTTCCTCCGCGACTAGATCTGTAATCATCTTCATCTTTGTCGTCTACTTCCAAATCTCTTGGCCTTGATCTAGATGAAGAAAGTGGTAGGCTTCGTGGTGTAGGTGCAAGTGGAGCCATATTCTGCAATATTGTTTGTCTCCTAGTGTTGAATATAGGTTTAGCAACACAATATGCGCGTTCAACATGTAACCAAGAAAAATCATCATGCACCTAATCAGGATCATTTTCACGACCTTCATATCCTACTAACCGTTCATTACAAGCATCAACATCATCTAGCTCCACATGATCAATCTCAACTTTGAAATCATAACGTTCTTTCAAAGTTTGGTTATATTTGATAAAAACCAAGTCTTCCAACATCTTATGTTCAAACTTATTTCTTTTCTTGGAGTGAATCTACAATATAAAAATCTAGATGTTAGTTTAGTTGATGTGATAACAATATCAGTTTAGTTGAAGAATTTAATATTGACTACTTACGTGCTCAAAAGTGCTCCAATTGCGCTCACACCCCGATGAACTGTAAGTCAAACATAAGATCTTAATGGAAAAGAGTTATAAATTTGGTGTCTCTAATCCATACCTCTTCCACCACTCAGTTGCAAATGTAATGGAACTTTTAGTTGTTATGTATTACGTTACGAAAAAGTCAAATAAATTTAACTTACTAAGAGCTGTCTTATCTCTTTGTCTTATTGTATAATCCATTCCAAAGAAGCCTTCAGCCCTCTTATAGCTTGTCAATTCTTCCATGAATGTCTCAAATGGTTCATTTCTTATACAAAACTTTTGCATGCATTCATACAATCCCTTTAACAATAATCTATCATTTAATTGTTAGTTTGCTAGAAAAGTGTGCTGGATATAGATAATGCCCAACTGCATGCAACCGATGATGAAGTTGTTCTAACCATCTCAACAATTGCAATTATCTCTTTGTAATTACTTTAATTATTTTGGAAGCCAGCTTTAATAAACTCCTTTGCATTTCTATTGCTTGATAAATGTAACCCATTGCAGGCTTCTTCTCGTTATCAACCAGTCAGAGTACTTTCACAAGAGGCCACATAGCTCTAAGAACATGAACATCATCTTCCTAAAAAGCAGTCTGAAGAACAATTTTAATTGCATTCCGTCCCTTAGGTTCCTTACTTGCCTTCAAATTCGCCCATTCATCAGAAGTGAACATCTTGCGAAGCTTTGCTTTAAAGCTGTCCAATCTTTTCAAAGTGAGAAATGTTGTAGCAAACCTTGTGACTCTAGCTTTAACCAACTTACTTTCTGTCATCTGCTTCATTAGACTCAAAACCAAAGAATGGTTATAAATAAAGCTCACAAGAGTAATTCCTTTCTGTATAGTCCTTTTTACTTCTGGAATCTTTTCCGATATCTTCTAACATCAAGTCTAGACAATGTTCAGCACACGGAGTCCAAAACAATTTGGGTCTCTTGGCTACCAGATACTTACCAGGCAATTTATAATTACTTCCATTATCGGTAACTAGCTGCACAACATTGCTTTCACCAATCTCCTCAACAAACTTATTCAAAAGCTGAAAAGGTATGTTTGCATCTTTTATAGAGTCAGAAGCATCAACACTCCTAACAAACATTGTTCCCACTGGAGAATTGACCAAAAAATTAATCAAAGTTCTACTACTTGTATCGGTCCAACCATCTAACATTATTGAACATCCATGTTTTGCTTGATGCTTCTTGTTAGAGTTCAACAGTCCTTAAGTATGTTCCAACTCCTTGTTCAACATCAGAACTTTTAACTCGTGATAGCTTGGAGGCTTCAATTTTGGACCAAATTGACCAATTGCCTTGATCATATTCTTGAAACGTGTTGATCTTGCAACATTGAAAGCAATGCCATTTCGGTAAAAGAACCAAGCTATGTATTGGTAAGCCTTATCTCTTGCTTCCTTTTCCTAAGCTTCATTCAAACTTGTTTGCCTCGCTTTTGCCAGCTCCAGCTTTTGATACAACATTGCATGTAATAGGCCTTTCACACTCTTCTTAGTAGGCCGCAAATTGCCCTCTTCAACTTGCCTTTTTTCCACTTCGCATCTTAGACATTTCTTGAAATTATGATTCCTCATTATCATCTACCAGCAACCTGACATAGCATCCCTTGTAGCTATTCTCTTTTTTTTCACTCTCCTTCAACTCTAATATGAAATCTTCTGATGTTAAAGTGCAACTGATGACATTTCCTTTGACTCCCATTTGATGTTGTTTGGCTCGAGTAATTCCTCCATTAGTTTCAAGCTTGCAAAATCACATGTCACCTTCTTCTTATTTTTTTGTCCTTCAAACTAATATACTTCCATCCAATGTCACCACTAGGTTTGAATAACTCAAAACTCAAAACTGATGATGGTGGATCAGCGTTAGCATCAGGATTTGTCATCTTTGCTAATGAAACAACGATATAGCAACTCAATCAAACTCAATCACACAAACAACAAAAAACAGTGTGTAAACATACTGCCTTAAAACTCCCGAACTCCCAATTTCACTTTGCTCTCCCTAACTCCCTACCTCACATTGAATCACCCAATTTTGAGCCAACAATTCCTCAACTCCCTAGCTCCCAACTGTGCAAACCTACTGTCCTAAAAGGGTAAGCCAAACCCAGGAAAAACCAAACCCAGGGTCGAAGCTGACCATGGGTCAGAGGTCGCCAGAGGACCGAGCCCAGAGCTTCCTATCGGAGCTGGCCATGGGTGTTGTGGGCTCTTTTAATTTTTTAAGTTTTGTGAACAAGAGGAGAAGAGAGTCGCGGTAGAGAAGGTAAGAGAAAAGGTAAGTTTTTTTATAGGTTTTGTCAAATTTACCTTTTTGCTCCCTTTTTTTAATTTTTTTAGGGGCAAAAATGTAAACTAGTTTAGGCTGTAGCAGCTGCGTCAGCCCCCACTCGGACTGCTCCGCTCGCTTTGCTCTAGCTGTTCCATCCATCATCGCTGACTCAGAGCAGCTCGGAGTAGAATCTCAAAAAATTCTGATCCGCACTATGATTGCCGGGACGCGCCGCTTTAACTACTATGGCGTAAGGCCATGATCGAGGAGTTTAATGCTTTAATTTGCAACCAAACATGGATCCTTGCACCTTGTACCTTTGGGATGAACGTCCTCGGCAATAAATGGGTGTTCTGCACCAAATATAACTCGGATGGCTATGTGGCTCGACACAAGGCTAGGCTCATCGCCAAAGGGTTCTAGAAACTTCCTGATATCAACTACCATGACACTTTTATCCCCGTCATTAAACTTACCGTAGTACACCTCCTTCTAGCTATTACCATGTCCTTTAACTGGCCTATCCGGTAGTTCGATGTGTCTAATGCCTTTCTCTATGGGTATATATCCGATGACATGTATATGGAGCAGTTGCCCGAGTTTCAAAATCCTCAATATCCCCACTATATATGCAAGCTGAGGCACTCGCTCTATGGTCTCAAACAGGCTGCTAGGGCATGGTTTAAGTGCCTTAAAACTACTCTCTGTGGTTTTGGTTTCAAAGGCTCTAAAACCGACACTTCTTTGTTTTATCTTCATGATGGCACAAGTCGACGACATACTTATGACAAGAAATCATCCGCAGCGACTCCAAAAGCTCATGGCTTATCTTCATCACAAGTTTGCCGTCAAAGATTTGGGTGATCTATCCTTCTTTCTCGGTATTGAAGCTCATCGAACCGCTATTGGCCTCACTCTTTCTCAATCCCAATATGTTGCTGGTTTATATCAACAGGCAAATATGACTGGTTGCACGTCACTTGCCACACCGACCACAATAAATGCATCCCAAGTTGATACTAAATGCGATCCTATTCTATACTGCCAAGTCGTCGGATGCCTTAAATACTTGAGTATCACGCGCCTAGAGATTGCATTTGTGGTCAACCGGGCTGCTCAATTCATGCATAAGCCTGAATCTCCTCACTGGACAGCCGTTAAGTGCATCCTTCGCTACCTTCAAGGGACATGCCACTATTGTCTACACCTTCGACCCTCTAAAAGCATGACATTATCTGCTTATAGTGACACTAATTGGGGGGGGGGGGGGGGGGTGGGGGTGGTTGCCCAATCGATTGCCGATCAACTACAGGCTACGACATGTCATAGGCCCCAACCTTATCTCCTGGTCCTCTCACAAACAATAAGTTATGTCTCAGTCATCCACTGAAGTAGAGTACCGTGCTCTCACAACTGCAACATCATAAGTTCTTTGACTCCAATCTCATCTTCGTAAAATTGGCCTCCCGTGAGATGTCTCTCCCATCCTCTAGTGCGATAACTTGGGTTCAACGTATTTCTCAGCCAAACCAGTCTTCCACAGGCGCTCGAAGCATATGGAAATTGAATTCCTCTTCGTTCGCGAGCAAGTAGCAGCCAAAAACCTTCAAGTACATTACATCTCCACCAAAGACCAAGTTGTTGATATCCTGACCAAGTCGCTACTCCGATAAAGATTCCAGGACATACGGAACAAGCTCACAGTTCGTCCCGTTTCGCTTGCGGGGGTAAAAGGAGATACCATATCTTGCCCAGGAAAATCACTCTTATTCAACACCCAGATCTACAGCTGTAACCACCTACCATATCTTGCTGATATTCACTTCCTTGTATAGGCTGACTGATTCTGAGCTGATTCTCTGCCCCTTATCAAAGCAGTAGTTAATACCGTGGTCTCAGTATGTACTACTTTTATTTTTTATATAACCGCTTCAAGTTTAATTGCAGTCCTACATTTTCCACATCCAGTAGTTCTATCCTAGCAAAGTTATCCGACTCCACTCTACCTTCCCTAGCTTTTAATCGAAACACGATGAAGAAATAACCAGAAATAGATAAACAGGACCAGAAACCATCATTTCCACTTTTGATATACAAGGGTCTCTAGTAATAACCTCGACCAGAAAATGGATGCTTCTGATATCAATGGGGGAAAGAAACGCCTCCTTCCCGGCACTGGGCTCGAATATCTTGCATCAGCCTTTGAAGCGTGTTGGGTTTATTCGTGACGATGGCATCAATTTGCTCAAACAAGGCATTACTCATTGAATCTTCATCATCTACTGTCCACGCATAGACACTTTTATTTCGCCTGTTAAGAATCTTCGGGTCAACCAGCAACCATATTTTGAAAGTTAAGATGCACAAGGCAGTGTGTAGTTCATACCCATGCAAGATTCTGACAAGCTTTTCATCTATCAATTGATGGTAAACACCCACAACCTTGGCTCCTTTCATTCTCAACAGGTTTGTTCTCTGTCCTGTCTTTTGGTCAACCATAACAATATAGCCCACCTGCAAACAAAGCAGTCAGTCAATGCAAATGATAGACTAAGTTCCGGATATGCAGTGGTTCAGGATGAGCAAATACTAGGAAAAGAGGAACAAGGGAGCTTCATAGATTATGCCCAAAAGACTCCGAGAACGCAGCAAGACAGAAAACACAAGAAAAAATTAGAATGACTACTTCTATGGCATATGGTCGGGCTAACAAAGAGTTAAACAGTGCAATCAAAACATCGCATTCTAACTCATATACAATCATCACTGGAGAGCTAGCTGTCATCTGAGGCCGAGAGTAACTGACTCAGATTAGTTGAGGATCTCAAGAGCTTAATGCATCACATCACTCATCTGACCAACATGATATCATATTGCATCTTTAAGTGTCTGCCTATGACAAAAAACCAGATGAGGGAAAGTTGAATTTATTTTAGAGCACATATCAATAGGAAAGAAGCAAGCTACCTTCCTACTATCACATTCATAAAATGCACACGAACCATCAGAATCATTCACTATCTAATCGGGTTTTATAAACAATTCATGTTGAAATATGGAACAAAAAGATCTCTAGGAATAGGTGGGAGACTGTATACCATAGCCTCTGGGGAAAGTTTGAGTACATCTCGAGCTAAAGTATCACTCTTGGCCCAAACAAGGCAATTGTGACATTCTGCTTTACGGACCTGCCAATTTCAGTTTCCAAATAATGAAATCATTTAAGCATAAATATGCACTTGCAGGTTGTTAATATAGGACGTGCAATCACAAGAAACCCCAAGACAATAAGCTTGTGATATTAGAAATTCTCTAGAAACCATGGTTTTTATTCTTCCTGGATACCAGGATCGCATTGTATGAACTGTTAGAACCCAAGTTATTTATTAATTAGAGGGTGTCCTTCCACAACCTTTGGGATCACTTAATACTGCATGTATAACAGCAAAACAATGACTGAGAGCTCACAAGCTGAATAAAATTCTAATCATTATAACACAATGCTACCTTGTTTGAGTGAGTATCTAACAAAAAGCCCAGGCTCTATTCTCAGTTAAAGTTGAACCAACCACTTTTTTGAGGAAAGTATGTTTCAACAAATTTGGCCATGTTATCTGAGCAATTGAGATTTCAACGTGGCAGGAATGTAAATTTAAAGAAGATACGACAGGAAGATGGTTCAATCCAAGGACCATAAAAAAAAAAGATAAAAAGAGAGCGACAGGTAACTAACTCACAATGGAAAGGATATCCTTCGCAAGTCCCTTTTCATATAATGGAGGACCAACCTTCGCATCCAGAATCACTTGCCGAACAGAACTTGATATCAACTGCAACCATTCACGAGCAGCAGAAGTTGCTTATACTTCACACAATGTACAAACTCAATGGTGATGCATTGGAAAAGAATAAATCGGAAGAGGCTAATTGTGATTGCCCTAGTACAAGCAAAGAGAGAAAGAAGAATAGTTTCTCGAGTTACCTGTAAAGCTTCTTCAATTGTGGGAATTCCTGGATCACTAAACTTCAGCGTAGACTGATGCAACCGACCCAGCTCTTGAATCTAGAACCACAAACAGATGAGCCTTTGTCAAATTACTCGATGATAGTGCTTGATTAGACAATATTTTTTTCGGGCAAACCAATTATTGAAAACAGCTGAACTTAGACAGAAGAAGATAACTATAGTCTAAGTACATGTTTAAAGCACATGAAACAGCACAATTAATTACATTTTTTTAGTGTAATCATTATCTGCTCACATCACGAAGCTGAAAAAAAGGTAAAATACTAAAATAAAAATTAAAGTTAACTCAAGAACAGCTCAAGCACAGTAAACCATCTATGCCAACGACAAATGCAGGTTTGAACCATCTGATTAACGAGTCATCTTTTCGGGTGTGAAGCGAGAACTTTAGCGATGTATTCTAAGAATATACATCAAACACACAAAAAAAATAAACTTCAGCCAACTAGGATTTTTGTGTCTCATCTAATTTTGTGGTGGACTTGACAACATGATACGTATAGGATTTTCCATCTCCTACCCAAAACCTTAAAGCATTGAGTAGGTGGATATTCCACACGAAGCCCGACGTGAGCACAACGGGCCATGGGTCTCATTGGAGCAATTCACTCTGATACCATATAAAAATTTCCATAATATGAAGCAAGCAACATTTCTCACCTCTTTCACATTCAAGTGCCCGACTCTCAAGCTACTATTTCCAGATATTCTCTGCAACTCTCTGCCTGAATCACAGTGATCATTCAGATTCCATTTTTCAACAAGATTTAGCACATACAGCAATTCAGTTTACTTCAACGGAGAATTGATGAACAAAAAATGTTAACATCCAGTGTTTAGGAAATCAACACTTAAAATCTTAAATTAATGGGAGATCGGGAATAGATAAAAATAATTCGAAAGTAGTGATTCAAAAGTATCGAATCAAATAATTCTGTGCATATAGATCCTAACAGAGCAGTTACCTATCATGGAGAGCCAATAAAACTCCGTCCGCAGAACGAGAGATATCGATCTCAATGCAGTCTACTTGAGCCCGAATAGCCGAACGATATGCCTCCATCTGTTGCCAATAAAGAAGCATTAGGTCAACAACTCATTAGGTTCGAGTAAATCGAGAGGCGAAAACCGAGTACCTACCGTGTTAGGGAACGCATCGGTCGAATCCCCGCCATGAGCACATACAAGAGGCGGATTGTTGATCCAACCGCACTTCCTAGTGTGCATCTAATCAAAACATTAAATAAAAAGAAAATAAAAAAAAGAAATAACATTTAACTAAGTCTCAAAGTTTCTATTTCAAGAGAACTAATAAATATTATAATTATTATTAAATAATTATTAGAGGGGGAACCTGGTTGAAGCGGCGGAGTTTGAAATGGAAGAAGAGCGGGGGGAGGAGGGCGACGAAGGCGAGGCTTATTATAATGAGTTGAAATGCCTTCCTCGGACCTAACCGCTTCCAGAGTGAGTTGCCAGTGCCGGGAGGGTACCGCGGCCGACCGCCGGTGCGCCTTCTCCCTGCTCCGTCGCGGTTCCAACCTGTCGTCGGCATCCGATCCCGACCGACGGGGGGTTTTAGAGGAAGTAATGTAGGCGATCGAGGATTGAGTTCAGGTGACCAATTATATATTTCACTTTTTTCAACTCAACAAAAGTACAAAACATAGCGATAGTAAATTTTTTTATATTTCAGATAATCAAAATTTAATATTTAGTATTAAATGTTATAATAGATTTATATATTTTTTGTTAAAAAAAACCGATTCATAAAATAAAAAAATGATGTAAAATTATTTAAAGAATAGTCTTAAAATAAACTATCATCGGAAAATATTTTTCAAAATTTTAAAGCAGGTAAAATAATGCATTTGTTAAAAAATTACTTTGTGCAAATGTTTGAGATTTTCAGGAAATACCAGTTATAATAAATAAAAAATTATCAAATTTTAACTTTTACTCACCATCGAAATTATCCTTTATATAGAGTATAAATTTAAAAGAATTTCACTGTATTTTATTGTAGTACGAACAAATGGACTGATTTGTTAAATATCATTTCAATTACATTGACTCGATCCAACATTATTCTCTATTAAACGAGAGTTATTGTGCTCGACCTAAACACATGGTAGTTGTTAACTACTAATTGAAAAAAATTATCACCCTTCAAAAAGTTAGAAAAATGCAGTGAAGCATTAACCATCCGCAACTATATAATATACACGGGGAACTAATTAATCCCTGGAATTGTACATATTTGTTACAACATGAAATACATCAGCTCTTACTCTGGAACTACTTACATACTGATATACACGATCTTTCGATTGGTCCCCCCGTCAGTCACCTCTTTGATTCATTTTGCCTGCGCAAGCGTCAAGTCCGACGCCGACAAGGTTCCGGATTGGTCAACGTCGAGATCCTCGAACTCTTCCATCACGAGGGAGATGTCTTCTTGGCTGATCTTCCCCATCTCTTTTAGCTAGTAGAGGATGAACTCTGCAGCCCTGAGCAATGCGAAAAAAGAAATAATCGGTCAGTTGTATGATCCCGAGCTACCAGCAACATGGTTCAGAGCCTCGCTAGAGCAAATAACTTACCCGACTACTCCGTCATTGTCGATGTCAGCTGCCTCAAGATCTAAGTTGGTCATCTTTCTATTGAGAACCCAGTTGACCAATGCTCTTTGTCTCTGCTCTGTGAATAGCTCAGCCACATAGAGAAAGAATAGAGCTAAACTAAGAGTACTTGCCAGTATCCAGAGGATGGCGAAACTGCGGCCGAATCTGGTCGAGAAGCTCTTATCACCAT
>SOPF01015469.1:0-15249 GCA_012979155.1 Hypericum perforatum
GTTACCGGTGTGGCATTTTGCGGTACCCTCGCAGGCCAGCTTTTCTTCGGCTGGCTCGGTGACAAGATGGGGAGGAAGCGCGTCTACGGGATGACCTTGATGCTTATGGTGGTTTGCTCGGTCGCCTCGGGCCTCTCTTTTGGCAGTACTCCTAACTCTGTGCTGTCCACTCTGTGTTTCTTCCGGTTCTGGCTTGGATTCGGCATTGGTGGCGACTACCCGCTCTCTGCAACGATCATGTCAGAATATGCAAATAAGAAGACTCGTGGAGCCTTTATCGCAGCTGTGTTTGCTATGCAAGGTTTTGGGATATTGGCTGGTGGGATGGTTGCGATTATAATTTCAGCGGCATTTAATGCCAAGTTTCCTGCCCCTGCCTTTGAAGTTGATGCAGCCGCGTCGACCGTGCCTCAGGCAGATTACGTTTGGAGGCTTATACTAATGTTTGGGGCTCTCCCTGCTGTCCTCACCTATTATTGGCGTATGAAGATGCCCGAGACGGCCCGGTACACTGCCTTGGTTGCCAAGAATGCTAAGAAGGCTGCAACCGATATGTCCAAGGTGCTTCAGGTTGAAATAGAGCCTGAACCTGAGAAAGTGGAGCAGACTGGTAACGATTTTGGTCTGTTCTCAAGTGCATTCCTTCGCCGCCATGGACTTCACTTGCTTGGCACCGCGTCTACCTGGTTCTTGTTGGACATTGCATTCTACAGCCAGAACCTCTTCCAGAAAGACATCTTCAGCGCCATCGGGTGGATCCCCAAGGCAAAAACCATGAACGCAATCCACGAGGTGTACAAGATCGCCAGAGCACAGACCCTCATTGCTCTGTGCAGCACCGTCCCTGGTTACTGGTTCACTGTCGCATTAATTGACAAGATCGGGAGATTCGCAATTCAGTTGATGGGATTCTTCTTCATGACGGTTTTTATGTTTGCTCTGGCCATTCCTTACCACCACTGGACTCACCCCGACAACCGGATCGGATTTGTCGTGATGTACTCGTTCACTTTCTTCTTTGCCAACTTCGGTCCGAACGCAACCACCTTTGTCGTCCCTGCAGAGATCTTCCCGGCAAGGTTGAGGTCTACTTGCCACGGCATATCAGCAGCATCTGGCAAAGCCGGAGCGATTGTTGGCTCGTTTGGGTTCTTATACCTTGCCAACAGTTTGGGAGTAAGAAGCACGCTGATAATGCTCGGGGTGGTCAACTTGTTGGGATTCCTATTTACTTTCTTGGTTCCTGAGTCGAAGGGCAAATCACTAGAAGAGATGTCAGGTGAAGGTGAAGTCCAAGCTTGATGAGCAAGTAAAATGTTTGAAAAGGCTGAACTTGCATTAGGAAATAACATGGTTAAGTGCAGAAACTGTTGGTACTATATAATATTGTAAGATGTAGTTAGCATATTGGAAGTTGCAGTTTTACCTTCAAGTCTTTTTTGTGGCAATATAAGACAAAGATGCTGGCTGGAATCTGAGATATTTCTAGTAGAATTAATCAACTCTTGTTTTTTCGTAAGTGGATATATTTGCGCCAAATAGCTAAAGGTTAGTTTTTATTTTGCGTGGACTTGATCAGAATCCTAACTCTGAAATGACTCAATTGTTACAAAATTAGATCATGTTGCCCCAATTTCTTGACAGAATTGGACCAACGGTATTGATGAAACGCTTCCGGTTATTAAAATTTTGGGCCTGGGATTCACTTACTGCTTCTATTTTAGAATTAAGCTAAACAATTTTTGTTTTGGACATGGGCTCGTGACCTACTAAACAATTTCGTCAAAGTTTCAGAACCGTAAGAATACAATTATTATTAGTAGGTCTCGCTATCAATTAGTACATGTCCACTATGGAAAGATCGGAATAATTTAAGGTCTCGTTGGAGGTGTTCCTGGTTATGCAGATTTGCCAACAACTGCAGCTCAACACATGTGTGTGTGTCTCAGTTACCTGTGTAGGGAAACTGGAGATGGAATTTGTTAGGAAACATTATTCGGTTTTTGCTCTCTCAGTGGTCAGCATCGAGAGGTATTGGTCTACTGATTGATGCGCTCGAGTCTCGGGTACGTGTAGATGCGAGCATGAAACCTAATATATTATTGCAGGAGACAGGTCTGCAATTTATTGCAGCAGCAGTTGATGATATTGTTGCTGCACAAACCAGATGGAAGGTTGATTGTTTCCGAGCCACGCATCAGTGCTGAATGGTTGTTGCAACCCTACGGTTTCGGAGTTCCATGTGATGAACAACTTCACATCTGTCTGATTAGGGAGATTTTCCATTTGTGTCACTACTGCAGCAACCAATGACTAAGCAGTATATGCCTACAACGTCTTATGATGAAGATCCACGAGAGTTTATGAGAAATTGGAGATTTAGATGTCATGTTTTTTCTATCCCTTGAACCATGAGCACAAGATTCTTTCGAAGGGGGAAGAAGTTGTAATGAACTAGAGGACTTAATTGATAAATGGTTGAAGTTTGGGGATTGAAATGTAATAATAGGGGCATAAATATAATTAGATACAATGGTGGAGGCTATTTTGGACATTTTACGGAAATTGAATCTGATTTTCCCACCAATCTCTTTCTCACTCTTCTTTCCCCAAATTTGCCCAGTTAGGTTCATTACATGACTCTTCTTGGTACAAGTAGCTTTTTTGAATATCTCATACAAAGTCCAATATTATTTTGATGGCGTTTTATATTAATAAGATTTTAATTCAATATCTTACTATTTTTTTCAGAACATAAAAAGCGAGTATTATATCAAATAGGGAATACAAGAGAATTTCAAGTTCCGAAGGATAATTTACAGACCAATCCCCAAAAAGAATACACAATCTACATTTTCCAGAAATGAGATTAAGAGTATAATTAGTTTCTACTTAGTTTTAACAATGCAACAATCTCTTACTACTTAGTTTCTACTTTCATCATTTTTTTTGCTGCTGCTGCATGTTTTACACAATATGTCGGATCACATAGGTATCCTTCAACGAATACAAAGTAAGTAGATGATAACGGATTATATTTTATTTTTCACGGGTTGATGGGTCTATTTTTTTTTTTTTTGGTTATGTTGATGGGTCTATTTTCATCCTATGTAAAATGATGAAATTTTACTTGAGAATAAAATAAAACTCAATACCATCTAAATTCCAAAATCTTAATCAAGATGCATAAATTTCGGTCCAAAAAAAATAGGCATCCTTCACACTCGTCATCAAAACTCCTGTCGATGTTGATAACTAAATGGAACTTGCCAGACGTTGAGAAAAATGATGAATTGCAGAAGTTGAAGACCTGGATGCGCATTTAGGAATCTAAAAGAATATTCTCCCAAAAGGGACGGATGAGAACATTTAGCCAGGTAAAAATTTATTTCTTTTATAAGTAAAATCCAGACAAAATGTTTACACGCTGGTTTTCATCGGAATATAATTAAACATTACAATTATAGTAGTTCTCCAAAAAAATTACAATTATAGTAAATCCCACTGGCTCATGAACGGTTGTTAATAATCAACAGGATTTTTTTTTTTTGGAAAAGTAGACAACCGGAACACTTTGCTAATCACGAGATCCTTTGAGCAGAGTTAGTGAAAATAAGTCACTTTTAAATATTTATTAAAAAAAATTGGCACATATTTAATTTACTATCCAACTACGTGGTAAATCAATCATTTAACTATCCAAATACTATACGATATTTACTGAAAAAGTACGAGATTCTTTAATGGTGGGATGCAAATAGTGAGATCCTATTTTAAAAATCTGTCGCAGATGACGAGGCCACAGCTGAAACACATTCCTGAATAATTTACTCCGAAATTAGAGATGCAAAAGAAAAAGGATTCCTTAATTAGCGAAACCAATTAGGGTAAATTAAACCCTGGAATATTTCCTTAATCCAAAGGATATAAAACTCCCTGAAAACCACAACAAAAAAGAAATACAATTCCCAGAGGAGAAGAGGAAGAAGAAAACTAGAAAAGAACCTCAAGAACAAGTTCCTTCTAGTTTTTTTCTTTTTCTCTCTTATCCTCCATTAACTCTATATATTACACCCAACCCACCAACGTCAACCATAAAAAGGCTACATTTATTAGTCATCTAAACCATTTTCTCCTACCGCCTATATATTACACTTCTTTCCAGAGGATATAACCTTAAGGCACGTCACGTGTTGTACTCATTATTTTTAATTATATCAAGTTCCTTGATTTTTTTTTTATACCCAGAAGAAAAATATTGCATCTTTGTATTTAAAATTATCCAAAGTCCCGAGCAAAAATTTAGATCAATTTGCCAGACTAGATTAAGTTTCGAAAAATTATATCAGACCGAACCGTTGGATAAATTTTTGAAAAATTATTCTGCCATAACTAATCGATTTTTCGGTGATCACATAGCAGAGGAAAGGATGGCAGGGGACCAACTGCAAGTGCTGAACGCGTTAGACGTGGCAAAGACACAATGGTACCATTTCACAGCAATAGTGGTTGCTGGTATGGGCTTCTTCACTGATGCATACGATCTCTTCTGCATCTCCTTGGTCACAAAGCTTCTAGGTCGCATCTACTACACCCCGGAAGGCTCTACAACGCCTGGAACCTTGCCTGCCAATGTGTCATCTGCCGTTACTGGTGTTGCATTCTGCGGTACACTCGTCGGCCAGCTTTTCTTCGGATGGCTCGGCGACAAGATGGGAAGGAAGCGCGTCTACGGGATGACCTTGATGCTTATGGTGCTTTGCTCCGTGGCGTCCGGCCTCTCGTTCGGCAGTACTCCTAACTCTGTATTGTCCACTCTGTGTTTCTTCCGGTTCTGGCTTGGGTTCGGCATTGGTGGCGACTACCCGCTCTCTGCAACGATCATGTCAGAATATGCAAATAAGAAGACTCGTGGAGCCTTTATCGCGGCTGTGTTTGCTATGCAAGGTTTCGGGATTTTGGCTGGTGGGATTGTTGCCATTATAATTTCCGCGGTCTTTGATGCGAAGTTTCCTGCCCCTGCTTTCGAAGTTGATGCGGTCGCGTCGACCGTGCCTCAAGCTGATTACGTTTGGAGGCTTATCCTAATGCTTGGAGCTCTCCCTGCTCTACTCACCTATTATTGGCGAACAAAGATGCCGGAGACCGCCCGGTACACTGCCTTGGTTGCCAAGGATGCTAAGAAGGCCGCAGTAGATATGGCAAAGGTGCTTCAGATGAAAATAGAAGCAGAACCTGACAAAGTCGGGCAGAGCGGTAATGATTTCGGTCTATTCTCGACCGCATTCCTTCGCCGCCATGGGCTACACTTGCTCGGTACGGCCTCGACCTGGTTCTTGTTGGACATTGCATTCTACAGCCAGAACCTCTTCCAGAAAGACGTCTTCAGCGCCATCGGGTGGATCCCCAAGGCGAAAACCATGAACGCTATCCACGAGGTGTTCAAGATCGCCAGAGCACAGACCCTCATTGCTCTGTGCAGCACCGTCCCCGGTTACTGGTTCACAGTTGCATTGATTGACAGGATTGGGAGGTTCACTATTCAGTTGATGGGATTCTTCTTCATGACAGTGTTCATGTTTGCTCTGGCCATTCCTTACAACCACTGGACTCACCCCGACAACCGAATCGGATTCGTCATTATGTACTCTTTCACGTTCTTCTTTGCCAACTTCGGTCCGAATGCAACCACCTTTGTGGTGCCCGCGGAGATCTTCCCAGCACGGTTGAGGTCGACATGCCACGGCATATCGGCCGCATCCGGCAAAGCTGGGGCGATCATCGGCTCGTTCGGGTTCTTATACCTCGCCAACAGTTACGGAGTAAGATGCACGCTGATACTCCTCGGGGTGGTCAACTTCTTAGGATTGCTGTTTACTTTCTTGGTTCCCGAGTCCAAGGGGAAGTCACTTGAAGAGATGTCAGGAGAAGCTGAAGTCCAAGAAGCTTGATGAGCAAGTAATGTTCGTTGTCAAGTGCAGAAACTCAAGATGTGATTAGCAGTTTGGAAATTTATGTTAGATCTTCGAAGTCTTTGATGTGGCAATGTCAGTGACGATGGTGGGCTGGAATCGGTGACATTTCTAGTAGAGTCAATCAACTCTTGCTAATGATGAGTTTGAGCCTAGGTTTTCCTTTTGTTTCTATTCTGGAACTAAGCTAATATATTGAGATGGGTTCTAAACAATTCTGGCCCACAGTAAATATGAGGATGTGGTAGTTTTTCTTCCCGTAAAAGGGGACCTATCGTACTACAGACTTGATCGGATTTCACGAGTTTCTTCCAAAATGTTACTACTATTTATACAAAATTACAAAAAAAAATGTGTTATTTTTAATTATCAAATTGGTTTCCTACAACTTTTTTGTTACCAAGTAACGGAAAAAAAGTTGTATCTTTTCAAAAAAAATCAGATTTTCTATCTACCGAGTCATATAAATTTTTACTTTTTTTCGAAAAAAATTTCTACGTGAAAATACACAACGAAAGGAATAGTTTACATATCCACCGTTATTTTATATTACTTGAAAACTCAAGAATTGATGAAGTCACTTTCAAAATTTTATAATTTATTATAACAAGGTTCTAAAAATTGACCTACAGGTCAACCCATGATACTTTTCCATCTTCTAGGTCTAGGTCGATTGTTCTAACCGATCAAAAACAAAAGTTAATTTTTTTACTAGTGTTTATACTATATTGGGTCAAAGATTAAATACAATTTAGTATAGGATCTAATTCATTGTCGAAGTGATCGAACCATTACTTGGACCTGATTTTTTAGAAGCATGGTCATAACGAAGATTGTCAAGGATAATATTTCATTAATTTTACAATTTTTTATTTTTTATTTTCTGATTAAATACTCATATTTATTTTCTTTTATTGTAGTTATAATAATATCTCGACGAGTCAGAAGAATAAAGTAAAAATATGATGGATAATTTAGAAAAAATAGTCAAATCAATTTTGACTACCAAAGAGAACGTGAGCATGGTTAAAATTTTATGAAAATATATTAACCTATGATAATATGTGGATAAAAGTTGTTAAAAATATTATATTTGATAAAAGTGAAAGAATTAATAGATTGATATTTAGATATCTTTCGGGAATAAGAAAATTTTCTCAAATTACTATTGAATATGAAAAAGATATTGTGACCATGGCTTAAACAATGGTCAACATATATGAACTAAACGATGTAGAGATATCGTTAAAAATTATTATAGAAAAGATGGCATGTAATAATTACTATACAATGTCTGTTCAAGAAATAAAATTCTATAGCGGTGGTAATAATTATTTTGACGGAGGTAAGCCCAAGCAGATGCATGTCGTTGGAGTTGATCCAATAAGCGACTCACTTGAGAATGATACTAGGGATGCAACTAATCCATATGCAACAAAAAATTTAGATAAAAAACCATGAAGAAGAAGAGGACAATGAAGAGGATGATGATCTCGAAAAAGGAGGAGAAGAAGAAGAACAAGAAGAAGAATATCAAGAATAAGAAAAAGTATGAAATTTTGCCCAACAACAACATAGACGACAATGATATGGTCAACTCCCCATAATTGAGTCTGATGAATAATTAGGGATGACTATTGAAAAATGAGATTGTGATCTAGCAACCAAAATATGTTATGATTTGTTGAACGATGGCACAATTTGAAAAATAAAAAGGAAAGTCAAGTGGAGTGGAGTGTAAAAAAACGGACATGGTTGCAAATGGAAGATCCGTGCATCGATGGATGGAAAGAAGATAATTTTTTAAAATTGGAAGCTGGTGAAACACATTCATCCCATACCTGTGATTGTCTACAAGAGCCTTTGGATCATCGATAACTCTCGTCTCAACATATGGCAAAATTGATTACAAACTAAGTATATGATGAACTAGATATTTCTATCAAGTTTTTAAGATCAAAACTCCACAACTACTTTGATTATATGCCTTCGTATAAGAAAATTTGGTGGACAAAAGATTAGGCGTTTGAAACTAAAATCTGGGAATAAGCAAGATACATATTATTTTTTTGTGACTCGATCCAAACTACGCAAAAAACTTGATATCTAAAGTAAACAACAATTTGGTAATTAAAACAACACAATTTTCTAATTTCATGTGAACAATAAGGCCATTTCCTTTTTCATATCATAGCATTATTGTACCTTGGATCGTTAAGTATCCCTGTGACATGACGAGCTCCTTGATTATAAGTCAACTTTAACTCTCTCTTTTTTACTACTACAAATTTTATAACAATTATTGTTACACAAAAAAAGCAATTGAGCACAAATCTCCAATAAATACACAATGGAGCACTAGCTTCCTACACATTTTTGCTTATTGCCTATTCTCAGTCTTCATTTTTTTTAAGTCTTTGATAACCCAATCTCCGAAAAACAAAGCGCATATCAAAATATTGCTTTGTCGAACCTTATAAATTATCCACGACTTTACTCTATTTTACAACATTTGAGGCTTTCTCCTCCCATCATAAAAAATAATTTTCCTTTATTTTCCTATCATCCACAGAGATTTTTGTTTCTCCACCTGCCTTCCTCTATGCTCCTCAGCTATAGCCCAGAGGGCCACAGGTTTAGCTGGCTCGATGTTTGTTGACTAGTGATGCTTCCACATTTCTTGATAAATTAGTGATGCTTCAATTTAGGCTACGGGTGTACCTTTGTCTTATGTGTTTGCTATCCGTCGATTGGTTCCGAGATAATTCAGGGCACAATTTGTAGGGTTGTTAATTAATTGAATTATTATCTTATCCAAATTATAAAACAGAAAGACGATAATAATTAAAGGCTAATCATTGCACTCAACCGGCTCCAATCAGTTTGGGACTTCCCTAAGAAAAATCAGTTTGGGCCCACGCGGGGCTCAAAGCAAGTGAAGTCCGAGTAGGAATGGCAATGAGCAGGATTCGGGTAGGATCTACAGGACCCAAATCCTTATCCTCTTTTTTGAAGGTGGACCCAAATTCTTATCCTTATCCTTTTTTAAAAGCAGGATTCAGGCAGGATATGGTTCCAAAAATATCAAGCAGGATCACGATCGATCCGCGGGTCCAGGGTACATAAAAATTATTTAATTGAAAAAATTAAACCTACAATATCAAAATTCATATATATTATAAAATTAAAATACACAATAATGATAAGACTTTTATCTTCCTCCCTATAAGTTGACTTGTTTAATTTGAAGGTTTTTTTAGGTCACAAAATTTTAGGATGTTTAATTTAGATTTTTTGGGACTTTAAATAAAAAGTTGAAGATAGTTTTTTAGGTTACAAAAATTTAAGATATTTAATTAGGAAGTTGAAGTTAAAAATATTTAATTAGGAAGTTAAAGTTGAATAGGTAACTTATAATTATGAAGTTGAAGTTAAATAGCATAGCATGTGTAGTAACTTACTAGGTATATTCTAAAGTATTATATATATATATATATATATATATAATCCGGGTAGGATCTGGGTAGGATCCTATAAGTCCATATCCATAACCTTATCCTTTTTAAATACCAGAATTCGGGCAGGATCTGGATCTAGGCCCTAGTCAAAATCAACGGACCTTAGACCCTTCGAATTTAAAATCGGATAGATCCTTAGGATCCGGGTCTAATTGCCATCCCTAAATCCGAGGCCGAAAATTTTCAAAAAAAATATAAAAAAGGAGAAATAAACAATAATATCTTGAAATAATAGTAAAAAACATTTAAAAAATCATTTTCTTGTAAAATCATATATGTGCAAACATCTCATGTTTTTTCAATCAATTATTTATTCTGATATATATGTACATATACATACATATATATATATATATATGTACATATACATACATACATATATATATATGTACATATACATACATATATACATATATATATGTATGTATATGTACATATATATATACATATATGTATATTCAGTCGCGCATGACGCAGGTTCACGGGTTCGTCAATGCCGACGTCGTTTTCTTCGATTTCCGGCTTCCGGTCAAATTTACTTTCAACTCCTCCACCTTAAAAAAAATGATTCTGACGTCATATTTGTCGTAAATGCCCGTGAATATAGGCATTCTAGCTTATACTATATTCTTCTGTAGCACACTAGCACTGGCATCCTCGATAATAGCGTCAGCTGATTAAGGGCATTGGTTAAACAATTCCTCATCCAACTCATCCCCGAATTATTTAATTAATTTCTCACTCATCCACCTCAATTCATCCCCTTAAATTCAATTTTTACCCACACTCTCATCCCCCATCCAACTCATCCCCAACCAATAAACAATTAATATATCTATCTTCCACATCATAACCCAATTAACTTTAATTTTTTTAATTCACCTATTTTTATTCGTTTTTGTATTTAGCATTAAATTAATAATTCCGAATAACAAACAATAATACTTTTCGTCAAAAAATATTAAATTAGTAATAATTAAAATTACATAAAAATTATTAATTTTGCAGCCTTCCTTGAAAGGTCCTTAACTTCGAAACGGCTAAGAATTTGACCCCGGCAAAACTGAAAAGTGTGTAGATCTTCAAATTCTTTTCCGAAAATATATTATAATAGAAAATCGGATTAACGAGTCAAAATTTATGGTTATTTCAAGTTTGAGTTGTCTTATAAAATTGCCTTGCATTTATAAAACGCATCTCCCCTTGCGTTTTTATTTTTAACAAACGCAAAAAATAAAATTACCTTGCCCTTGCGTTTTTAACAAACGCATGTCATGCCTTGCGTTTTATTTTTACTTTTTTTTTTTGCTTTTCTTTTCTGTTTTCTGTTTTTGATTTTTTTTTGCTTTTCTTTTTTCTTTTTAATTAATAAAAGTTGGTAATTTAAAGCAAGTGTAGTTACCAACTAGCGGATAACAATTTTTTTTATTAATATATAAAAGTGGAGAGATTTAAAAAAAAAAAACCAAACGCAGCCATTAATGCGTTTTTTAATAGAGCTTCAGAAAAAATAAATTAAAAACCAATCAAAATGGCCCAACCGGGCCCACCATCCCCTCTACAGTAAAGTTCTTGCATACGGCCTGGGTCGGCTCCTTTTTTCCTTTTTTATTTTTTTTCCCAAAAAACTGTGGGACCCACCATCCCCACCCATCCGAGCGATGTGAGTGGAGGTGGTCTTAGTTATTTTGCAATTTTATATTTCGCAGACGACAAATTGAATACATTTGACATCTGGCAGAGCCAATGAGCCCCAAGTTCAACTAACAATATTATTTTAAAAGTGGATAGATAGATCCGGTTGATTGAAATTGAAATCGAAATTAATTCCATCACTTCTATGTTGAATCAACTATTTATAAACTTATTCTAATTTAATTATATATTAGGTTCCAAATTTTGAGAATGATGTAATCTAAATACTTGTTGTTAGCATGATTTTTTCAAAAAATAGTTTGACAATTACTATAGTTCAGTATGAATCAAGAACATTTTCGTTATGGGGTTGGGGTAAACCCGCAGCACACCTTGTGAAGTTCCCAGATTTGGTTGGACCGGAAGTTCAACTTCATTTTCGCTCGACTCAGTTGGCGTAATTTGAGTTTTATACAAACCAACAAATATAAAAATTATAGCATAGACTGGATATCTCCAAATAAAAAATGTAAATTTTCTAGATTTTTCAAGTAGTATTTTTGTGTTAAAAAGGAACGTCCTACATGTTTAAACACTGGAAAATGCTGGTCGGTTAAACACATTTCATGATGGACTTTGACTTTTTATTGCAATATCTTAGGGGCGATTAAAAAAAGTACTAAATTGAAATAAGGCAATTCAGAGGGGCACAACTTCATTGTTCTTCTGGATTTGAGGTCAAAGCTCACGTGCTGCTGTTTGAGGAGAAATGATGCGTAATTCATTTGTTTGAACCAATTACTTTAGTTATTAGCATTTGGATTAATGTGAAACTAGTTATTTTAGAGATTAAATTTAGAGTTCAAGTTATGAAAATATAATAGTACTAAATATTTATTAAGTCAAACTTGATTCGACCAAGAGTGTAAAAATCCCATGGAAGCCAAAGGAAACATGGAGCGATCATCGGGTACGGATAAGGAGTAGGCCTTATCGTGTGTCCAGTTATCCTCGAACCTATTTTATTTTTTTATTTTTGGTGTTATCGTAGTTGATTTATTGCCGTGATAAAAAAAAATTATTTGTGAATCTGGTGTTTACGTAGTAATACGATTTTTTTTTCTATTTTTGGTTGATAATAAACGAAAAAATTCTGTGTTACCCAAACACAGATTAATTGTTGGTTATCAATACACAAATTTTTTATATGTGTATTGGTATTCACCTCTTCTTCTTCGCGCCCGAGATCAGATCAAGGTCTTCATGGTGTCCTTGTTTGTGACGGAGGTCTCGACGTCGTTCCCTTTTTCAACAACGACGTTTGAGGAGCCACTCATGCAGCTCGTGGTGGCTCCGCCACGAGACCACTCCGATCGTGGTCATCGAGATCGAGTGGCCGAGTTGCTCCTCCGTCATCGACGAGGTCTATGCGCCTTGGCCGAGTTGTACCTCCGGGAACTAGTGTCATTTGGTTTTGATTAATTATTAGGTTTTGGTGTGGTAGTGATTGGCCATTGTAGCAGCTATGTAGTCAAAGTTGAGGAGTTGGATTTGCCAATATATTATTTTATTATTAAGTCACACATAATTTTTTAGTGTACTGTACACTATACATAGGAATTTATCTCCTCCTATCACGTGGATACCAAATAAAAAAATGAACATCAAATTTCCAAAAGATTGTCAACATTAAAACCAAATTAAAAAAAAAGAACATATGGTAGTTGGTTCCGGTGCTCACATGGGTCCGTCCATTTATAACATTTTATTTTAAAAAATTTATCGCATCTTCTAGAACTGGTGTAGTTTCATTTGCTCATATTTTCTGTGCAAAAAAGTAACTAAAAATAGGGGAAAAAGTGAAGGTAATTAGGTAATGGCATTAAGTGGCCCATGGGGGACCGACATTGTTTCCCTAGGAAATAATGACTTCCTTCACATGGTCCCATTAGCGAGGGTGACTAATTTTTCAAATTCGACAGCATTTCGTCAATTGTTGTGGGTCTTTTAAAATAAAAAAATAAAACATTACTTCAATAAAAAACTTAATGGTTTATACCAGTTATGGTTTCAAGTTTTAACCATTGATCTCGTCTGAACTGCACATATATTCTCTATGCTTACTACGAATCTAAATAAAAAAAGAAAAAAACTAAAATTGATAGATAATATATTATTCTGTATTCAACGTTCATAATTGATAGATAATATATTCCGGAATCCGTCTTAGATACTAAAAAAAATCTATTTATTACGGGAAGGATATTCCCAGTTTACCAAAATAATGATGGGCAAAGCCAACATTTACCGAAACGAAAAGCATAAAGATAACAACGGATTATGACCACCGAACATAACGGACCTATCAGTTATCTTGAAAATGCAAGAATCATAAATTGCTTTAGTAAAAGCAACAGCAAAATGAGACCAACTGCTGGTTGGCAAGACATCAAAATCACACAACCCATGTCCCCCACCCTACTTTCTTCGGTCGGTTGCCGTACAAGAACCTCGGCCCCATTTGTGAATGCGACCTCAGGATAACGCTTGGACCCAAAAAAAAAACATAGGTTTATTTATCTTCTTTATAAATAAAAACTCTACCTACATTTTAGTTGATTAATTTTAATAAATAAACAAGTATGTCATTTTTCGCCATTTCTACCATCAACAGATTTTAGCATCACATTTTTAAACAGGGTTCGAATGCCTCGACTCTGGTAATTGCCAACTGAAATACTTGGATACCAAAACAAGCTCACATATATTATTGAAAATACATAACTTGAGCTAAGATGCTCTTTATTTATGTATTTACTTTGCACTCATCCGGTTCTAGTGTACTAAAATTACATATTCCTCCTGCTCAACTACGGGACAAAACCCAAAATTCTCAACAACAAAAAAAAAGGGACAAAACCCAAAATTAAAGGGGGCTGCCACTCTGGCTATGGCTTGAGAATCGCCACGGTGTCGAGGTCGTCCACCGGAATATTTACACGATCACCCATCCATAGTTAGCGAGTGCTTCCCTTTGACTCATTCTCTTAGGTTGATAAACGACCGCTCTGCTTCATCACCCGCCTGTCACCCACGGGTGCCCTGTTTCACGCCAAAAGGAGAAAAATTAATTTAGTCATTTGTTTAATAAGATTTAAAGAAATAGGATTCAGTAGACATCCCCACCATGGGGATTAGGTTTAGACCGTTAGATCAAAACTGGATTCTTAAATTTATAATCTAATGGTTGTTATGATTGAGGGTAATTTTGGTATTAGCATAATAAATTATATTTTTATTGATTCTATTTTCTTATCAAATCTTAACTAATTGAAAACATTAAATGCTATTCCTGATTTTTCTCTATCAACATTTAATTAAATTTTGAATTTGATTTTTTCAATCCCAAATTAAGAAAGATAGAATCGTGATTTTTATTCAAAATTTCCTCATTCCCTTTCCTCAAACCTTCAATCGTTTTTCTTCCCATCCCGGTCTTGTTAGCCGATTGTCATTCCCTTTCCTCAAACCCTACCATTTTTCTCCCCGTCCCGGTCTTGCTTTCAGCCCGGTTCCAAATTAGCGCAAACCCTTACCTGGTCGCCGCCGCAATTCTCCAGCCGACTCGTCTTGTCCCGGCCGTTCTCTCCACTCGACTCGTCTCGCAAACGTGCCATCTACTCGCGCTCTCTGGTCAGTCACGATTCTCTCTTCCTCCATGCAAACCATTTTTCGATATTGGTACCAATGGTTCGTGATATTGGTACCAATGGTTCCTGATATTGATACCAATAGTTTCTGATTTTGTTCAGTCTATTTTGTATGCCACGAAGATTGGTACCACTGGTTACTGATATTGGTACCAATGGTTCCACGAATATTGATACCAATGGTTCCTGTCACGAAGATTGGTACCACTGGTTCCTGATATTGGTACCAATGGTTCCTGATATTGATACCAATGGTTCCTGATATTAGTACCAATGGTTCCTGATATTATCGTGTTGAAGACCTACCACTGTCGATCAAAGGTGACGTTGGCTTTGAAGCATCCATAATAGAATGGTGGTAAATCGACTAAGAGGAAGATCAGCGGAGACACTGTGATTCGGCAAAGAAACGGA
>SOPF01015471.1:0-20068 GCA_012979155.1 Hypericum perforatum
TTTGATATCTGAGGATGGAGAAGATTGATTGGGTTCTTAAAAAAAAAAAATCATATAGCCGTTGGTCCATGGGAGAGCACCTTCGGTTTCCATATATTTAATGACGTTTTTTTGAGTCAAATATTAACTCCTTGATATTAGTTAATAATATACGGGTGCAAGACACCCACCAATCTCACCAAAAAAAAATATATATTAGTTAATAATATTTATTATTGGTTAGTTGATTGGAGTTTTTAATGGCCATCGATTAGAGTTAGTAAAGAGAAAAATGGCTCGATCAAGCTAAGAAAGAGAGAGCTCTGAACATGGTGAAAAGGATTTCTTTTTTCACTAAAAAGGAATAAACGTACAACCAGGTGTTATGTACAGCCAGCTAAAGGAATCTTTTTGGGAATAATTCCCCCTACCAGATTTGGATAATTACAAAGAAAAAAGAAATAAATTAATTCCTATTTAGGAAGCTTCCTGAAGATGCTGACGTGGACGTGACAGCATGGTATCTTCCTCGGATTCCGCACCAGCCAATGATTGGCGCCTGTGACATGAGGGAGGTGGATCGGATTATACTCGTGCTTTTCCCGGCGTGGCTCCTTTTGTCTCATCTTTGTAAATTGGGCTGTTCTCCTTCATGGGCTGTTTGATCTTCTGGGCCCAAAAGGAGTAAACTGCATTGGAGACTAAAGGCACGTTCTCCTTCAATTCTTCAACCGCAACTCGAAATTGTTCCTGAGTAAACTCAACTTCTTCTTCCTCAGGCCTCCGATCATCTCGTGATGTGAACTTTAACAGTTAGAAAAGATTCATGGACTTGAATTTGGCGGTTGTCTTGTGTTTGAAATGTACTATTTATCTCTCCACCAATGGAAAAGGGAAATGGATGTTGGGTTTCAATCTTTGTGGTCCATCTGATTTAGTTTTCTTTTTCTGCAGCAGTCGATTCAACAAGGTTTGCTGAAGTTGCAGAACATGGGAATGTACTACCTCTTCATAGTATCATATTCTCGGACCAGTTGACCCCGGTCATTGCTTTCCGATGTTTGGTTAAAGAAGAGGATCAAGATACTCCAAGTTTCCTTTTCGAGTCTGTGGAGCCTGGCTTTCGGGTTTCAAGTGTCGTAAGATTCTTTTACTGGTTTGCATTGCCCATTAAAGAATTTCCAAGTTTAGTTTTTTCGCTGGATGATGATTATTTTCTTTAAATGGATAAATCACGAGGCAGGGACGCTATAGCGTGGTTGGAGCACAGCCTACAATTGAAATTGTGGCAAGAGAAAATAAGGTCACTGTAATGGACCATGACAAAGGTAGCATGACAGAGGAGATTGTTGAGGATCCAATGATGATTGCCAGTAGCATCTCGGAAACCTGGAAACCTCAACTTATCGATGATCTTCCGGATGCATTTTGTGGTAATATACTAACCTCTATCATCGCAACAATCATAAATGATGCTTTCCTTGCATGATCTAAGACACCTGGGACATGATTCAGTTTGTAATGGTAGTATAATGGTTTGGAAAGGTGATGTCGGACTTAATTAAGGATACAAACTTATTAGGATTTGTCACTATGATGCCTTACAATACCGTTACATAAATGGTAAATGTTGAAGGAATCAACATATTGGTTAAAGAACGAAAGGCTAGACAGCACATTGATTAAGCCAATGTACATTCAATTACACAATGGTGAATGCTGGAGGAATCTGCATATTGATTAAATAACCACAGAATCAACGGCTTTACTACAGCATGTTTCAAAAATCTTTTTCTTGATCAGGTGGCTGGGTCGGTTACTTTTCCTATGACACAGTCCGATTCGTCGAAACAAAAAAGCTACCCTTCTCGAAGGCCCCCAAGGATGATAGGGATCTCCCAGACATGCATCTATGTCTCTATGACGATGTCATTGTATTTGACCACATTGAGAAGGTATCGCCTTTTCAAATTACCAATAAGTTGCCTAATAATGATGTTGATGATAATTTGAGCTAGTCTCCATGAAAGAAGATGAGTTTTCTCCCATCTATATTTCCATTTTCATATATTCTGAACAGAGAACTTCCATGTTAGAAGACGAGTTTTTTTTTCCCATCGAGACGCTAATTTTTTTTGCATCAACTGCCCTCAGAAAGCATATGTTGACATACATGCAAGTAGGTTCTTCCCTTATACTGAGTTTGTCTCTAACTTGTCTAGTTTTCTGAAATTGCATATTTCTTCAGGCTCGTGGATGCATTCTAGTTGGCTCGAGTCCGGAAATTCTAACCCGTGTTAAGAAGGTAATCATTAGTCACTAGGTCGCCCTACTATGCTTGCGTGTTTTTAATTCTTTCTATTCTCGCAATTGTCCTTAATTATGTCGTTGATCTGTTCTTCGTCACTGATGCTTCCTGATTCAGGTGAAAGCTATGGAGTTAATCGATGAGCTGGAGACAACAAAGCGCGGCCCTTATAGCGGTGGTTTCGGGGGGATCTCCTTCACCGGGGATATGGACATTGCTCTGGCTCTTCGGACTATGGTCTTCCTGACTGGAACCCAATACGACACAATGTACTCGTACAAGGACTCCCAGAAGTGCCGAGAGTGGATCACTCATCTTCAAGCCGGTGCCGGTATAGTTGCTGACAGCGACCCAGACGACGAGCACCGCGAGTGCCAGAACAAAGCTGCTGGGCTGGCTCGCGCCATCGACTTGGCAGAGTCTGCGTTCGTGAGCAAGTCGTCGTGAGGCGGGCCGACTGCTCGAAAACGAACCAACCTCCTTTGCGACCTGCTTTAGTAAGTGAGCTAGAGTTGCAATGTAGATGAAATAGTAATGTACAAATGTAAAAAGCTGTTATATTCTTTTCATTGTAAGAAGTATATGCCAAACTGCTTCCGTCATAGGCCCTCAAAAATATTTAGTTACTAGGCAAAAAGGTCAATCTGATGACAAACATGGATTGTCTTTTAGAAATTGTTTTCTTCTTTTGTTAAATCTTTTCTCCTCTTGAACAAAATATTAAGCACTTGTTAATATTTTTCCTTCATCGGGCTTGCTTGGCAGGGAGAGATTTTTCTGTGAATAAAATTGCTCGATACGAGAGATTTGTATATTTTGTGAATAGGTTTGATATGTAGCTAGTATAATTAGGAGTCTTATTATTTTTTTTTGAGCCTTTTATTATTTCATGTTTTTTGTTATTTGATTTTCTATTCAATAGTCGAGTCTTATTAGGTATGTTCCTATTCGGTTTGTAACCGTTTGACTGTATAATGTCTAAGATGTCTTAGGTTTATTCACCCAAAAAATAAGAACAAAGTTATTTTAGTTTTATTGTTCTTTTATCATGAGGCAGGGACGCTATAGCGTAGTTGGAGCACAGCCTACAATTGAAATTGTGGCAAGAGAAAATAAGGTCACTGTAATGGACCATGACAAAGGTAGCATGACAGAGGAGATTGTTGAGGATCCAATGATGATTGCCAGGAGCATCTCGGAAACCTGGAAACCTCAACTTATCGATGCATTCTGTGGTAATATACTAATCTTTATTATCTCAACAATCATAAATGATGCTTGCCTTGCATGATCTGAGACACCTGGGACATGATCCAGTTTGTAATGATAGTCTAACGGGAAATGTTGAAGGAATCAACATATTGATTAAAGAACGAAAGGCTAGGCAGCATATTGATTAAGTAATGTTATATTGAATTACACAATGGTAAATGCTGGAGGAATCTGCATATTGATTAAATAATGACAGAATGAACGGATTTAACTACAGCATGTTTTGATAATCTTTTTCTTGATCAGGTGGCTGGATCGGTTACTTTTCCTATGACACAGTCCGATACGTCGAAACAAAAAAGCTACCCTTCTCAAAGGCCCCTAAGGATGATAGGGATCTCCTAGACATGCATCTATGTCTCTATGACGATGTCATTGTATTTGACCACATCGAGAAGGTATCGCCTTTTCAATTTACTAATAAGTTGCCTAACCATGATGTTGATGATAATTTGAGCTAGTCTTCCATGTCAGAAGATGAGTTTTCTCCCATCTATATTTCCATTTTCATAAATTCTGAACAGAGAACTTCCCTGTTAGAAGATGAGTTTTCTTTCCCCATCGAGATGCTAATTTTTTTTTTGCTTCTACTGCTCTCAGAAAGCATATGTTATTCACTGGGTGAGGCTAGATAGACACTCATCCATTGAGGATGCCTACAAAGAAGGAATCGAACGTTTGGAGAAATTGGTAGCCAAAGTGCAGACGGTTGGGTGAGTGCCTCATTGTATTGGCTACCTGCTATTTGTACTTCTATATAGGATCTGTTGCAATCTAAATGTTCATATTCTCCTGGCAATTGCTAGACCGAGGTTGACTTCAGCAGCCATTACGTTGCGCACCAACCATTTTGGTGCTGCTCTGGAGGAGTCCAACATGACAAGTGAGGGGTACAAAAATTCTGTACTGAAGGCAAAAGAACATATTCAGGCGGGGGATATTTTTCAGATAGTGTTAAGCCAGCTATTTGAACGCCGAACTTTTGCAGATCCGTTCGAAGTCTACAGTGCATTGAGAGTTGTGAATCCCAGTCCATATATGACATACATGCAAGTAGGTTCTTCCCTTATAATGAGTTTGTCTCTAACTTGTTGTCTAGTTTCCTGAAATTGCATATTTCTTCAGGCTCGTGGATGCATTCTAGTTGGCTCGAGTCCGCAAATTCTAACCCGTGTTAAGAAGGTAATCACTAGTTACTAGGTCGCCCTACTATACTTGCGTATTTTAGTTCTTTATATTTTCCCGAGACTACTCAAGTGCGCCATGAACTTGCAGAACAAGATAGTCAATCGACCCTTAGCGGGAACCTGCAGAAGAGGAAAGACTACAGAAGAAGATGAAATGTTGGAGAAGCAGCTGCTAAAAGATCCAAAGCAGTGTGCAGAACACATCATGCTTGTTGATCTAGGCAGAAATGACGTCGGAAAGGTTTTAAATATTTTTTTTAATATGCAGCACTTCTCACTTGGAGTCAAAGGGGCATAAGTTGTTAACTAGGCCATCGTCCACGGTGTTGTAGGTCTCCAAGCATGGTTCTGTGAAGGTTGAGAAGCTTATGAACATTGAACGATATTCTCATGTCATGCACATAAGCTCCACGGTGAGAACTAACGAGCCAAGTCCCTTAGCATTTATGTTGTACGCATATGGTTGAGGCGCAACGGGAACATAGATCCTTTTAATCCAACATTATATGAACAACACATCGGGTTTTTAGGCGAATTATTTGATATGCATGGGACATGGACCGAGCTTATCGTCTTGCAATGCAGGTTACGGGACAGATGCAAGATCATCTATCTTGCTGGGATGTGTTGCGCTCTGCATTGCCTGTTGGAACTGTTAGTGGAGCCCCGAAGGTAGATCGTTAGCTCTCGCAATTGTCCTTAATTATGTCATTGATCTGTTCTTCGCCACTGATGCTTCCTGATTCAGGTGAAAGCTATGGAGTTAATCGATGAGCTCGAGACAACAAAGCGTGGCCCTTATAGTGGTGGTTTCGGAGGGATCTCCTTCACCGGAAATATGAACATTGCTCTTGCTGGAATTTTACGAAAAATACACTCGAAGTATAACGCAGCGAAAGTTAAAATTCTAAATTTTATTTAACCAACGAATAAATCTGATATGACTTGTATATAAATAACATAATTGAAACTGCGATAATTTAAATAGTCAGAGGTTGCTTACAGTGCTTTGATGCTCGAAGCTCTTCGTGACCAAGTCTTTGTCGTTGAGCAATCCCTCTACTATGATATCCACGTAGCCTGATCTACGAATCCTCGAAAGTCGTGATCTTCAGGAATTCGCTAGGAGAATTCTTGACCCAAGAACATTATAGAGAAGTATGATTTTGGTACGTTTTAAAACTAAAACGAACAGCCATATATATATAGTTGAAATAAAGTTGGTTTTTATTAATTAATCAATTAATTGATTAATCAATGTGCAGAAGGAGTAAGCATCAATTAAATTGTGCAGGGGGATTCAGCACCCATTAAACCATTTAATGGAGAAGGAAACGTAACTGCTTACGTTTTCATTCTCCCCTTGGTTCCTTCTCCCTTGGTTAGACCAATATGGTTCAACCAACCTGATTAGACCAATATGGTCTAACCAATATAGTCTAACCAATCTGGTTGGACCAACATGGTCTAACCAATATGGTCTAACCAACCAATCAACCTTATATATATATGTTTATATATGTACTATTTAATTAAATCTAATTTAATTAAATATACATATATTATATTTAATTAAATCCCATTTATTTAAATATAATTCTATATGTATATATACTATTTAATTAAATCTAATTTAATTAAATATACATATATTATATTTAATTAAACCCAATTTATTTAAATATAATTCTATCCAATAGAATTTCAACATTTCTCTATAAATTAAATATTCTTGATCAAATCAATATTTAATCTAACCGACTTCTATTCGTAAATAAGAACTACTTGTTGTGTGACCCATAGGCCCTTATATATCGAGCGCTTAGTCAAACTAACGATCTTAGTCTAAACCTAGACAATAAACCAGACTATCTCAATATATAAGGTACATTGCGAGGATACTGCAACTACCTATAATGTGAAGTTCATAGTGGTACGGTCCTTTCATTCACGAATACTTGATTAAGTCTAGAACATGATTACGTGTCTATTCTAATAACTTAATCATATTATCTCATTCTATTAATTGATCATACCGTCACTTCAGACACCATTCTAAAAATGACGCACATTGGCCAATGATTTACGATCCAATTAATTATGAGAAGACAAGTATTCTCTCCAAGTCTATTCGAGGAATGAATCCTTTCTTGGCTCAACTACCACACACATATACTTTGTGGTGTGTCTAACACATGCCATATCTACCCCGTTAGGAGTGTAAGCGTCGGTCATGATTAAGGTCCATCACTCCGTACATGCTGTGTGCATTGACCTTAAGTCAAAGGACTATTACACTACTCCACAAACCAATATTCCCGTAGACACGTAAATAGAATACATCAAACGATTTCTCAGTCGGGTATACCAATACTCTCTAAAGAATCTGTGCATCCATCATGAAATACCTAGTATCTCATAATTGTGAGAACCACTACATCCTCTAAGGATATGATGCAGATCGTACACCAATCTCCATTGCATCATCGATATCCTATTCTCGATGATCATCGATTGGGGAAATTTAAGAACTATGTTCACTATTAATTGAGATCTCACATTCTCAATTACAACATAAGTTCATGGGAATATAAATATGAATATATATATAAACAATCAAACAATATATTCATTTTATATAATGCCAAATATTATTAATCAAATTAATATTACAACTGAATATTGATCAAGTACAATGTCCTATCTCGATTATCTCTAGGACATATATAATAACAATCTCCCACTTGGCCTAGAGCCAATCATCCATGTGTTTAACACCCAGACTCGTGAAGTGTCTGGTATGCTTTTCCATACTCAGTGGTTTGGTGAAAGGATCAGCCAAATTATCCTCTGTGGGAATACGTTCTAACTCTATTTCCTTTCTTGCTATGATCTCTCGGATCAAGTGATAGCACCTATATACATGCTTGTTTCTGCTATTGGATCTTGGTTCCTTTGCCTGTGCAACCGCACCAGTGTTATCCCAATAAACTTTTATTAAAAGACTGGCACTTGGAACCACCCTTAGTTCTTTCAAGAACTCAGATATCTAGATAGCCTCCTTGGCGGCTTCTGATGCAGCAATGTACTCAGCCTCAGTTGTTGAATCTGCAGTCGTATTTTGCTTGGAACTATTCCAACTTACCGACCTACCATTAAGCATAAAAACATAACCTGACTGTGACTTTATGTCATCATAGTCAGTCATGAAACTGGCATTGGTAAACCCAGTTACCACAAGTTCAGGCTGCCCACTATAGACTAAGAAATATTCTTTAGTTCGTCTAAGATACTTTAAAATATTCTTAACAGCAACCCAGTGACTATCACCTGGGTTCTTCTGGTATCTACCAGTAATTTTGATAGCGTAGGCCATATCGGGTCTAGTGCAAGTCATGGCATATATGATAGATCCAATTGCAGATGCGTAAGAGATACCCTTTATGTGCTTGATTTCAGCTTCTTCAGAAGGACAATCCTTCTTTGATAGCTTAATCCTATGATTTGCTGGTAGATAACCTCTCTTAGAGTTCTCCATTTGAAAACGCTTCAATATTTTGTCTATGTATGTGGATTGTGACAACCTCAACATCCTTTTAGATCTATCTCTATAAATCTTTATTCCAAGGATGTAGAAGGCTTCACCTAAGTCCTTCATCATAAAGGTCTTAGAGAGCCAATCCTTTACGGATTGCATTAGGGGGATACTGTTTCCTAAAATCAATATGTCATCTACATATATGATAATAAAAACAGTTTTATCCCCTTAACATTTTGATAAACGCATGGATCTTCCGTATTTCTAATGAAGTCAAACGATTTGATAGCTTCGTCAAAACGGATATTCTAACTCCTAGAAGCTTGCTTTAATCCATAAATGGATTTGACTTGGATACTAATTGTGAATTTGACTTGGATTCAAAACCTTCTGGCTATGTCATAAACACACACTCCTCGAGGTTTCCATTAAGGAAAGCCATTTTGACATCCATCTGCCAAATGTCATAATCATAGCATGTAGCTATAGCAAGTAAAATCCGAATAGACTTAATTTTTGCAACTGGTGAAAAGGTCTCATCATAGTTTATGTCTTCGCGTTGTCTATAACCATTTGCCACCAACCTAGCCTTGTAGGTTTGCACTTTGCCATCTGCATCGATCTTCTTCTTGAAGATCCATTTGTAGCTAATAGGTCTAACCCCTTGAGGTAATTCAACCAAGTCCCAAACTTGATTTATATACACTGAGTCCATTTCAGATTTTATGGCATCTAACCACTTCCCTGAATTGATGTCTGACATCGCTTCAGTATAAGTCTTAGGTTCATCCATATATGGGATTTCCACATCATCATATTCCTCCAAGAGGTAAGTAAACTTGATGGGTGGACGATGAATCCTAGTAGACTTACGGAGTTGCATTTGTGCAGGCTGTTCATTCTGATCGTGAAAAGGTTCTTCTGCACTAATCTGATCAATGCCAGAAGATTTCTCAGGAGCAACACTCTCAAGTGTTTCCTAAGTAGGAGTTTGAACAATGTCCAAATTGTCCTCATTCAGTCTAATTGAGGTATCTTGTGAGATATCCCTAAGTCTACTCCCACTGGCTAGAAGATTATCACCTAGTAATAGACTTCCACCATGAGAATCACTGAATGCTCCCACTGATTCCTTGTCGTGGTTATCTAACAAGTTCTCAGCCTCAATATTATTTTGTAGTTCTTGAATTTCTTCAAGCTCTATATTTTTACGACCTTGTCCTTTAAAGATATAGTCATTTTCAAGGAACGTTGCCAGTCTAGAAACAATAACCTTTTGTTTCTCAGGAAGATAGAAATAATATCCTTTCGTTTCCTTAGGATATCCCACAAAATAACATTTTTCACCTTTGGATTCCAACTTATCAGTGAGCATCTTCTTCACATACACGGGGCAACCCCATGTTTTGATATGTAAGAATGATGACTTCTTGCCACACTATATCTCATATGGCGTTCTCTCAACTGATTTGGATGGAATCCTATTCAGAATGTAGATTGAACTTTGGAGTGCGTAACCCCAAAGAAACATTGGAAGAGAGGAGAAACTCATCATGGACCTTACCATATCTAACAAGGTTCGGTTCTTCCTCTCAGACACACTATTCATTTGTGGTATTCTAGGAGGTGTCCATTGTGATTGGACTCCATGTAACTTCAAATAATCTAGGAATTGTTGGCTAAGGTATTCACCTCCTCGATCTGATCGAAGAGCCTTAATACTCTTACCAAGTTGTTTCTCTACTTCTGCCTTATACTCCCTACTTCTCAAAGGCCTCAGATTTGTGTTTCATAAGAAACACATATCCATACCTAGAGAGGTCATCAGTAAAGGTAATGAAGTATCCAAAACTTCCCCTTGCTAGAGTGGGTAATGCCCCACATACATCATTGTGAACCAACTCTAACACTTCTTTGGCTCTAACTCCTTTCCCAAAAAAGGGTTTGTTTGTCATTTTACCTTTGAGATAAGATTCACAAGTTCCATAAGACTCAAAGTCAAATGGGGTTAAGTAGTCAAGCTGTCTTAACCTTGCAATTATTTTCTCATTAGCATGACCAAGTCTACAATGCCATAAGAAGGTGTGATTTTCCTGATTACTTAATTTGAGTTTCTTATTTTGTATATTAAAAATATCATGTCTATTATTCAACAAATATAAACCATTCTCAAGAGAAGCATTTTCATAAATAATTCCATTTTTAGTAAAGCAGTAACTACCATTCGCAAAATGGAAGGAGAAACCTTCTTTGTCCAACATTGGAACGAATATCATGTTTCTAGTAATAGACAGAATAAAATAACAATTATTAAGTTTTATTACACAACCATTGGGTAAGTCTATACTATATTTCCCTACGCACTCAGCATTAACTCTTGCTCCATTTCTCATGCATAGGACGATCTCTCCTGATCTAACCAGTCTGCTATTTCTGAGACCCTGTACATTTGTACAAATGTGTGAGCCACATGAAGTATCTAATACCCAACGGTCAGATCTACTAGTAGACATATTTATCTCAATTACAAATATACCAGTTTTGGAGCCAGAAACACCTAGTGTTTTATTTTCTACAGCCAGAACTTTGCAGTCTCTCTTCCAGTGCCCCTTTTGCTTGCAGTAGAGGCATACATCCTTGTCAACCCGATCTTTCTTTTGAATACCCTTCTTAGGATTAAGGAACTTTGGCTTAGAATTATTCTTAGCCTTGTTCTTCTGTTTCTTTTTGCCTTTAAAAGAAGGACTAGAAGAAGAATCCACCATGAGTACATTCCTTTCCTTTGAAGTAGTACCCTCAAAAGTTTTTAGCATGTTATGTAGCTCAGGCATAGTCGCCTCTGTCTTGTTCATATTGTAGTTCACTATGAAGCTAGAATATGAATCAGAGAGTGACTGAAAACACACTGAGACGTCGTTCTCTAGTTTGATACCTAGAGTACCCAACTTCTTAATGAGCCCAATCATCTTAAGAACATGAGGTGAAACTTTCCCTCCTGCAAACATCCTACACCTGAAGAGTTCTCTCATGATCTCATATTTCTCAGAACGAGATTCAGAGTCAAAAAGATCCTTCAAGTATTTCAACATCTTATAGGGATTCATTTCATCATGTTGCCTTTGCAGCTCAGGAATCATCCCGAGCAACATAATACATTGTGCCTGCTTTGCATCATCTTGATGCTTCTTCTGTCCCTCTACGTCAAACGTAGCAAGTGCAGGAGAACAAGCTTGAGGGGTTACAGGGATGGGTGTGTCCAACATATAGTCAATCCTTTCTTGCCTTAGCACCAAATGCATACATCGGTGCCAATCCAGAAAATTAGGCCCAGCCAACTTGTTATGTTCCAGTATGAATCTTAATGATAAATTCGACATTTTATCACACCTAAGGAAATAAAATTAAAAACGGGAATTATAACATAATTCATATGATCAATATTCAGCAATCAAAATAAACATGGCCTTTTAGTTTTATTTTGTTTCCATTATTTTCACATATTCAACGACCTCATCAGAGGAATACAAATTTATATCTAATATAAATCATAATGGACTAGGATCCACATTCCTACTATTACAACCCCTGCTTTGGCTGATGATTATAATAGCATAACTGGTAGGTCTCTAAACTAATTGTAGTTCATACAATTCCTAGTTATCGAACCTAGTTCGATTAATGTCCCCTCATTATTTACTTTCTTTGGCTAGTTAAATAATTTAGGTGGTTTACAACCATCACACGGCAACATTTACATTTTCATATAAGAGTTCCATAAGATGTAATTCCAAGCAAAAGACTTTGGTCTTAAATACTATAGAGCGAAATCTCAGTTTCTCTTAATTGTGATGGAAGACATTATTCATTCTAAACGAAAACCATATTTAAATTTGAGGAACATTTTATTTGTTCAAAAAAAAAATCTATGCATATTTCACATAATATTTATAAGTCATACTTAGAAAATAAATATAAAATTACATTTGAATCTAATTCAATTTAGAATAAGGACCTAATTATAATTAATTCAAAATTAATTTTAAGGACTTTATTATAATTTTAGAATTAATTTAAGGACCTAAATGTAATTTCCCATATGCAGAGAATTACATAAAACATCCGAGGACCAAACTGAAAAAATCAGAAAGTTCTGAGGACTAAAATGTAATTAACCAGTGGCAAAATTACAAAAAGATCCTTTTTAATTAATCAAGGACCAAACCAATTTCCAAAATCATCAGTGACCCAATTGAAATTTACCAGCTGCGGGAAAATTTCAAATTATTGCAGGGACTAAATTGAAATTTTCCAAAAACTTTCGGTGACTAAATTGTATTTTGCCCATTAGGAAATTACAGAACAGCCACAGGGATCAAATTGCAAATTCCAGAAACTCGAATTTGCAAGGAGGCCCCCAAAATATTCCAAATTTCTAACTGGCAATCCCTGGCAAATTACCAAAACGATCCCCGATCATCAAATTTGGGGGTTTTTAATTCGGGGCTCACCGGACTTCACCGCCAGCGCCAGGATGAAGCCCGCAACGAGACAAACTTGTGGGTGCTCCCAACGGATGGATTCGTGGCGCGTTGAGGCTGGACTCAGATTCGAAAGCCGACGGCGAAATTTCCAATCCGAAGTTTCAAAACATCGATCAGAGTCGTGCCGTGCTAAACTGATGGCAACCTTCGACTCCCAGGGACACGGCAAACCTTCTGGTGGCCACCGTTCGTCCGGAGGTCATGCGTGGAGGGCGGCTGTCCACAGAGGAGGTTCGTTGGCCGAAAATTCCCGACGAGAACTTTTGGTCCACGGCGAACCGACCATCACAGCCCATACCATCGTGCTCCACTCGTCGAGACAATCTCAACCGTGGTCTCCGATCACTGATAGGCCGCTCGTGGCGACCACCGTTGTTGACGGTCGGCGTCTTTTTTTAAAAAAAATGATTTCCTTTTTTTCAAAGGTAAAAAGATAGTTTTACCCTTTCGTTTTTAAAATAATGAATAAATATTCGAAACATATATATCTAATTATCATAGATTATTATGTATACAGTCATAATCAGCCTAGCTCTGATACCAATTGTTGAAATTTTACGAAAAATACACTCGAAGTATAACGCAGTGAAAGTTAAAATTCTAAATTTTATTTAACCAACGAATAAATCTGATATGACTTGTATATAAATTACATAATTGAATCTGCAATAATTTAAATAGTCAGAGGTTGCTTACAGTGCTTTGATGCTGGAAGCTCTTCGTGACCAAGTCTTTGTCGTTGAGCAATCCCTCTACTATGGTATACACGTAGCCTGATCTACGAATCCTCGAAAGTCATGATCTTCGGAAATTCGCTAGGAGAATTCTTGTCTGAAGAACATTATAGAGAAGTATGATTTTGGTACGTTTTAAAACTAAAATGAACAGCCATATATATAGTTGAAATAAAGTTGGTTTTTATTAATTAATCAATTAATCAATTAATTAATTAATCAATGTGCAGGAGGAGTAAGCATCAATTAAATTGTACAGGAGGATTTAGCACCCATTAAACCATTTAATGGAGAAGGAAACGTAACTGCTTACGTTTTCCTTCTCCCCTTGGTTCCTTCTCTCTTGGTTGGACCAATATGATTCAACTAATTTGGTTGGACCAATATGGTCGAATTAATCTGGTTGGACCAATATGGTCTAACCAATTTGGTCCAACCAACTAACCTTATATATATATGTTTATATATGTACTATTTAATTAAATCTAATGTAATTAAATATACATATATTATATTTAATTAAATCTCATTTATTTAAATATAATTCTATATGTATATATATTATTTAATTAAATCTAATTTAATTAAATATACATATATTATATTTAATTAAACCTAATTTATTTAAATATAATTCTATTCAATAGAATTTTAATATTTCTCTATAAATTAAATATTCTTGATCAAATCAATATTTAATCTAACCGACTTCTATTCGTAAATAAGAACTACTTATTGTGTGACCCATATGCCCTTATATATCGAGTGCTTAGTCAAACTGACGATCTTAGTCTAAACCTAGATAATAAACCAGACTATCTCAATATATAAGGTACGTTGCGAGGATACTGCAACTACCTGTAATGTGAAGTTCATAGTGGTACGATCCTTTCATTCACGAATACTTGATTAAGTCTAGAACATGATTACGTGTCTGTTCTAATAACTTAATCATATTATCTCATTCTATTAATTGATCATACCGTCCCTTCAGACACCATTCTGAAAATGACACGCACATTGGCCAATGATTTACGATCCAATTAATTATGAGAAGACAAGTAGTCTCTACAAGTCTATTCGAGGAATGAATCCTTTCTTGGCTCAACTACCACACACATATACTTTGTGGTGTGCCTAACACATGCCATATCTACCCCGTTAGGAGTGCAAGCGTCGGTCATGGTTAAGATCCATCACTCCTTACATGCCATGTGCATTGACCTCAAGTCAAAGGACTATTACACTACTCCACAAACCAATATTCCCGTAGACACGTAAATAAAATACATCAAACAGTTTCTCGGTCGAGTATACCAATACTCTCTAAAGTATCTGTCCATCATGAAATACCTAGTATCTCATAGTTGTGAGAACCACTACATCCTCTAAGGATATGATGCAGATCGCACACCAATCTCCATTGCATCATCGATATCCCATTCTCGATAATCATCGATTGGGGCAATTTAAGAACTATGTTCACTGTTAATTGAGATCTCACATTCTCAATTACAACATAAGTTCATGGGAATATAAATATGAATATATATATATATATATATATAAACAATCAAACAATATATTCATTTTATATAATGCCAAATATTATTAATCAAATTAATATTATAACTGAATATTGATCAAGTACAATGTCCTATCTCGATTGTCTCTGAGACATATATACTAACAGCTCTGGCTCTTCGGACTATGGTCTTCCTGACTGGAACCCAATACGACAGAATGTACTCCTACAAGAACTCTCAGAAGCGCCGAGAGTGGATCGCCTATCTTCAAGCCGGTGCCGGTATAGTTGCTGACAGCGACCCAGACGACGAGCACCGAGAGTGCCAGAACAAAGCTGCTGGGCTGGCTTGCGCCATCGACTTGGCAGAGTCTGTGTTCGTGAGCAAGTTGTCGTAAGGCGGGCTGACTGCTCGAAAACGAACCAACCTCCTTGGCGACCTGCTTTAGTAAGTGAGCTAGAGTTGCAATGTACATGAAATAGTAATGTACAAATGTAAAAAGTTGTTATATTCTTTTCATTGTAAGAATTATATGTCAAACTGCTTCCGTCATAGGCCCTAAAAAATATTTAGTTACTAGGCAAAAAGGTCAATCTGATGACAAACATGGATTGTCTTTTACAAATTGTTTTCTTCTTTTGTTAAATCTTTTCTCCTCTGGAACAAAATATTAAGACTTGTTAATATTTTTCCTTCATCGGGCTTGCTTGGCAGGGAGAGATTTTTCTGTGAATAAAATTGCTTGATACGGAGAGATTTGTATCATTTTGTGAATAGGTTTGATATGTAGCTAATCTAATTAGGAGTCTTATTATTATTTTTTTTTGAGCCTTTTATTATTTCATGTTTTTTGTTATTTGATTTTCTATTCATTAGTAGAGTCTTATTAGGTATGTTCTTATTCGGTTTGTAATCGTTTGACTTTATAATACCTACGATATCTAAAGTTTATTCAGCCAAGAAATAAGAACAAAGTTGTTTTAGTTTTATTATTTTTTTATCACCACAACACTGAGAACAAAAAAGGCAAGAAGCCCTCAAATCCTAGCGCGCACTGTTATGATCTCCATAGCGTACCAAGGTGTGACTGGAATTTAAATTTTGATTTATACCACTTGGTATTTATTCTACTCATTCGATTAATTCAATTTTGAGCAATTACTACTTTTGAAATGTGGCAACGTTTTTTCAATAGGTATTTAACATTTGTACTTTCTCAAAACTCGAAAATGAAACTTGATTAAACTACAACAATTTTCTTGATGGTTGATTTAAATATTTGTTGGTGACTGAAATTTAGATTAGTATCTCGTTACCAACTTGTTTAGTAAGGAGAGATTAGTGTCATCTTGGAACCATATGTTTAATTTGAAGTTATATTAAAGAAACTCTGTATGAACTTGTTTCGTAAGAAAATATTTGTCCCCACGCGAATTGTAACTCGAATTTATGCTAGTAAGATGAAAGTGGCCACCCGCCATGAGCTTAAATTGGGCTTATTGTGGCCCACGTACGAAACACGAGAATGGCAAAGTCCAAACCAAAACAGAAAAAAGAGAGGCAATCACAGAAATTTGAAATTTCTGTGTTCAAAATTTCCTCTCCTCGATTGTCCATAATCACACGAGCATGGCAGAGAACAATGTTGAACAAGCGTGCTTTTGATAGAACGGAGTCTTGGAGTAACTTGGCTCATCTTCATCACCCGTTCTGCTGGTGTTTCAGCTGAACAAGCAACACCGATTTCGATTATAGAAATCACTCACTCTGCAGCTACGCACGGGTTTTAAATCACTCACCAGTTTAAAAAAATTCAAAAAATTCAAATTGATAGATTATTAGAAAAAACTTTGAAGAGTAATATCTTGGTGCTCGGATGTTCGATTCAATATATTTTTAAATCCACATAATTTTTTGAGATCTATATTTATAAAATCAAAACACGAGTAAAAAACCCATTTATTGGACCAAAATACGGGTATTTTATCCGTTTTTTGGTTTTTTGAATATAGAATATCAGCACACGCGTTTTTTACCCGTCTATCAAGACACGAAAAATTTCGTGTTCTTGGTATACACAGGTAAAAAAAATCCATGTTTTGGTTGGATGATCTAAGGTGGACACCTTTTCTGAAATTTTTGAGTTTTTGGTACTATTTTGACAATTGTTTTTTAACAGTAACACCATTAAAAAAAATCCTCACATTCCAACTCATGTATTTGTTTGTTCAAGTTGGCACGACTACTTGACCTTGCGTACAACCATACCTGATCATGAATTAAATTTGATTCGTGATTTGGTTCGATTCGATTCATAAAACATTAAATTCGATTTGACTATAATTTGATTTGTCGATAATTCAATTTCAATTCTTCATGATATGAATTGAAAACAGTTCAAGATTTTTATAATTCGTCATGTAACGCCATGTGGTTTGACCTACTAGCTCCACTATACCAACACAGATCTTTACAGCGTGCTTTGTCCTTACTCGCACGCACCATGGGAAACTTCCCAGGAGGTCACCCATCCTGATCCTACTTTCGGCCAAACACATTTAACCTTAGAGTTCTTTCAGCATATGTGGCCGAAAAGAAGGTGCACCTTGTTGGTATAGATAGTAAGAATCAAATTACTTATGTCTTTCACACAATGCATATACGGGGTATCACATTTATCCCTCCTTAAATACGCGACGTCCTTGTCGTCCCAGATACACACAATCCCAGAATTTCTTGTTTGTAGGTGTATTCGATCCTCGAATCATACCATACATATCGAGGTTGCTCTAATACCAAATGTAATGCCCCGTGATTTGACCGACTAGCTCCACTGTACTAACAAGGATCTTTACAGCGTGCTTTGTCCTCACTCATACACACCCTGAGAAACTTCCTAAGAGGTCACCCATCCTGATATTATTTTTGGCAAAACGCGTTTAACCTTGGAGTTCTTTCAGGATGTGGCCCGAAAAGAAGCCCTTGTTGCTATGGATAGTTACAATCAAATCACTTAAGTCTTTCACACAGTACATAATATTTGGGCTTTAATGTATTTAATAAGGTGTGGGTCTTTAGTGTGTAGAGACATTACGTAAGTTATAGTTTTGTTATGAACAAAACTGTAATTACATAAATTAGGATTTTTTTTCTTTATAAAATAGGATTATGATCCGGGTTAGACAAACTACTACATTATTCTTCTAATTGAGATTACGTCACAGAAAACTAAAAGAATTCTCTGAGGTTTGTCATAATCCGAAAGGTCAATCGGTCTTCTACGATCTCGTTATTCGCTATGGATTCATGTACGCTTCCGTATTCAGTAAATCTTAATAATTTACATGAGATTTTAAGTTATGGATTAAATTTTAAATAAATCCTAACATGGATTACAAGGTCTTAGAACTTCTAAAGTCTTGGAACTCATTAAGACAACAATTCAACTATTTTTACCGGATGGTTCTCAACTTAATGACATCTAATTATCTATCTAATTACAACCAATAATACTTGAGTACGATCTAGTCAACTAACCAAATGCATGGAGATACGTGTAGACCCGCGATTAGATCATGATCCAATTGATCATGATCATGAAGACTGTTCTGCAGATCATTCTGCAGCACTTGTGAAATTTGAGAGGATGACTAGTTGTTGATATGATAATAACTTATTTACAGTTCTTTGAAGTGCGAAGGTGACAGTGAATGCTGATCATTAACTCTGATCATCAGTCCACCTAAGTTAAGCCATTAACTCTGATCATCAGTCCACTTCTCTTGGAACCAAATAAGGGCGAAAAGTTTCCTACGGATAGTTAGTTAGCTGTAACGGTTACTATCCATCTTGGCCCAATAATTCTCTCGCTAGACCCATTATTGTAATTAATTGTAAATATTAGATTTAGTTAATAATTTGTATATAAATACAGATGTTGTTCATGTAATTATCTATCAATCACTTTTTTTCACTAGTGTCGTTGATGTTATGACCATTTACTATGTCAAAATAACATAATCAACCTTTTTTCTAGCTGGACAACCTATCATGCTCTGCATCTGGGTATCCTTCCCAGATTCACCAATGCTGTTAACACAGCCGTTGTCATCCGCTCGCAATCCTGCAATGGTTTTGCTTATTCTCATTTTGTTGAGATTATCAAATTGCTAATTACGAAAGTGATGAATATATATATGAGTGGGAAAATTCTATTTATCTATTATTATAAACTAAATATAAAGATCTTAACATTAACATGTAAATTCCGTGACAAGAGAGTTAAATAACTGTATTTTTATTTGAGTAAACTTGGAGGGTTCATCTTAGCAATATAAAACCATAAATTGGGTTAGAAGAAGTAACCTACAAACAAAATAAAAAGTTAAATTAATTCCCGGTCATTCCCCAAAAAATACTTCACTGCTTGTCTCTATGTGCAAAAGTAGTGTACCAAATCAAAATTGAGTTTGGAATGACAATTGTCACTGTGCGTATGACACATAGCCATCAGAATGGAAGAAGAGTTAGGTGGGCTTCTTTTGAGACTTTCCTTGTCCGGTTGACCCAGGTCTTCAAGTTGCCCTGGTTCACACATTTTTTCTAATCAGAAAATGACACATATTCATCAGAATGGAATTTGAGGAAATACCAATTATTTCACTTGACTTTGGGCAACAATCTCCATCCACAAGGTTGCGTAGTGGCACAATACTTTTTTTTCCAATAAGCGCACTTATCAATCTTTTTATATTCGAATTTTTAACAACTTTAAAAATTAAAGATATTTTAAATTTATCCAATGTGGTTTGAATGACAATGATTATAAGGTTGACATCACCATCCACAAATCTTTTGAATTTCATAAAGATGGTTGTACTAAAATTCTTTCCACCTTTTGTGAAAAAAAAGTTTGTGTAAATTGACTGGCCTATCAAAGTTTTTCATGACAAACCTTTCTCACGGATTTATATATTTTTTTTT